>DWQX01007193.1:0-10400 GCA_018245475.1 Pharmacophagus antenor | reverse complement strand
ATATTGAATAAAACTCCAAAAGTTAGTGCTCTACAAATTATTTATTTACCTTATTAAATAGGAAACTTGTTATGTAAAATAATTTAAAAACTACAATAATTGTCATTATTATTAATAAAAAATTAATTTAAAACAGTGTAGTGGCTAGTAGACTACAACTAAGTAGTGATTGTGATTTTTTACTTATTTCTTTAGTCCTTAGTGGATAAAAAAACGCGCCTAGTTCTTAGCCTCTATGGTGGTGTGGAATAGAGAACAAAAGTTGAAATTGCGACTAAATCACGGAAAATCGCAACCCGAGAGAAAAGGAGCTAAAATAGGACAAAATTACGTACTATGCATACGTAAATTCAAATCTTTGAGAAAATTTGAGAATTTAGAGATATTCCCTTTTTTTTGCACTTCTTCATACAAAAATTACTTTGGAAATTACTTGCTCCGAAAATACTAAGTTATCTGAAAAACCGTTGTAGAAATAGTTACTTATAATCGATAGATAAATCCAACACAATACTTAAAATTTCAAAAAAGAAACCTTTTTTTTTCATGTGTTAAGTCCTTTATCGGCCCGTTTCAGTCCACTGTGTGCAGGGGCGCACCCGAAGTCATCAAGGACATTGTACTGTTCGACGACACAATCGACATCACCTAATGCAACGACCGGCGAATGTGTGGGCGCCAGCGGCTAAGAAGCTGCTGGTACAAAGACAGCTGGACGCGATCCAGAGGGGATTCGCGCAGAAGGTTGCACGAACCCACAGAAACGCGTCGCTGAACTCAGCCCTTGTACTTGCCGGGCTGCTTCCTCTGGATCTGCGGATCCAAGAAGCGGCCTCTTTGTTCGAGATAGAGAGTGGCCGCTCCTGGCGGGTGCTTGGGGATCAAGACTTGGAAGTGACAGCCAGCGTCAAGGGACTGCCACATCCATCTGAACAAGTTGGTGTGGAGTTCTCCTGCCTGGATGGAGGGACCGGAGTTGACCAGCTTCCCGCCACGGCTACTTAAGTATACACCGACGGCAGCCGTATACAGGGTAAAGTGGGTGTGGCGTTCTGCGTGCGTTATTGGTAACAAAAACTGAATGTCTTCTTCATTTTGAGCGACGCATGAAAGAAGGAAATGGAATGTGGTATGAATGATAATGGAAAGGTATGAAATAAATGAGGTCGGAAGAAGAAATAAATTTGCGTGATACAAAAAAAAGAATATAAATAAATAAAAGATGAAACATGGCCGTCAAACTGTAACAGGGGGAACAAATATAAAAAAAAAAGTTGAATGAAGCGTAACACGGTTTAATTTTTTAAAAATTATTTAATAAAATATTACCGCAAATATGCAGATTACACGTGAGATCTACTTAAACAAATATTTTTCTTTTTGTTATTTTAAGTCGTAAAATACATTTTGCTGTTGCCTAATATAGATACGACTAAACAAGGCTTTTCCAGTGAACTGTTTCACAGAATGGCAACGCAATAGGCTTTATTGTTCTACACAGAAACAAGTGTTTCAGATTAATTGGATTCGATTCATCAAAGTGCTCCGTTTGTTGGTAAGCTTTTGGTATCTCATTATACCGTTAATTCTAAATTCAGATTCAGTTTCGTGAAATCGAAATATTGAATTACTTGGTCATTTTGTTGTCGTATTAGTACTTTTTTTAATATCTAAAAGAGAAAAAAAAATCAACCGTTTTAGTATTATCATAGTGCACAAGTACACCTAAATACTTATACAGTACAGTAATACTTTTTCACAAAAAAAAATCGAATAAAAGTAGAAACAAATCTTTAAGGATAAATAGATGTTCACAATTTATTTGAGAACTTCGTTAGTATACTCTGAACACAAAAAGTAATGACTAAAATTTACGCATTCTTTATGAAGTTGTGCGTAATCATAAATAAAAAAAAGAGTGGCAAAAGTATAGACGTCGAAATTCCAGCCATCTCCTTGTCCGCTAAAAATCCTTGATATCTGTTGCTTGATTTACGTTTCTTTGTAAATGTATTCATTTAATTTTACATACAAAATACGGTAGCAAATTGCTGAAATTTGAAAACACCAAATCTTTTTAGCTCAGTAATTTTCTATAATCATTTTTCTTTGCCAAATAAAAGTGAACATTACCACTACATTTATAAGACAGTCATTTTGTCGGAAGAACGTTCGATTAAATATTCTGTACGAGTATGCGTACACGTGCTATAGATAAATATAAACTAGAAGATGTAAAAGTAAAATAATACATCAAATTAGTACATATTACAGACTTAAAAAAAAACATGAAAATTTGTCCATAAATGAAGTGTTAAAAGCATTATTTGTTAACTACTTCGTTAGAAAAATTAATACCAAACAACGTGTGAAACTTGACAGCATAAAACAAAAATGTGCCAAGGTTTTTCTACTTGGTTCTTTTTAACATGCAATACTAAAAATTCTCACAAATCGTTACATTTGGGTCACGTAGATTGCCTCGGTTTTGTACACACTTTCGGTTGCATGAGAGAGCTTAGAGGTTTTTGACTGCATCCATAATATGAGAATATTAAAATACTGAAATTCCAGAGTATTTAAACATTAAATAAAAGTTACAAACGCAGCTTGTTCTAAATAAATTTTGTTATATTATGTAATGATTAGATGTTGTTTTATTTATTTAGTCTTAGCCTACAATAATATAATTTACTTAAACAGAATCGTTACCTACGTTACATGTTTTCTTAATTCTATCGGAGTATAAATGATAAATGAAACACTATAAAAACTTAACTTGAGTTATTATTTTTTAGTTTCTGTAATATAACATAAAAGTTAAAACAAAAGTATCTGCAGTTATGGACTACTACCAAATTAATTAAACGCTATTTTAGATGAACCCACAACACTATAATCCACTATTCTTCAAAGCGATCACAGATCAGTTGTAAGTGATAAGATATTTCGTGGTATCACAAACGGTTTGGTCTCTCATGAGTTTTAAAGTTTCGCGAGCGAAACAACGTTCTAAAAACACGTTTTTCGGACTTGCGATATCCGCCACAGTTTGGTCAGCGTGCTGGGTTGTGATCTAGTTTCTCTTTTTGTGAGACTAGGTCCTAGGGTGCCATCATTGATGGGTATATAATAGTAAACAATGTTATTAGTCATTGTTAATAATGTAAAACGTGGCCCTGCATTGCGGTATTTCAATAAGAAATTATGTAATAATATAATTATGTAATTGTTATGTAAAAGTAAACATTTTTAATTTATGATTTCTAGGAATTATAAAGAAAATTGTTAGAAACAACCTGTAATCGCGAATCGCGCTTATTAAAAAAGTTCGCGGTTCACAAACTTACTAAAACATAATATGCAACATTATTTTCACTTTTAAAATCTACTCGTAATTTATGGTATAATTAAAATTGTTTGGCAGTATTTAAATTTTCTAAACTATTATTTATAATTTAGAAGTCTTTTTCTCACATTCTATGTTTTTAACTGACGACAGGAAAAAAGTTCTTAATTCAATGCCCATCTTTTTTAGAGGTCCGTTCCCGAAGAGTGAGTAACGGAACCTTGTCACTGAGCCTTCGCCATCCGTCTGTCTGTTTGTCTATCAGTCCGTCTGTCAGCGGGCTCTATCTTATAAACCGTAATAGGTAATTTTGTTTTTCGCAGATTATGTATTTCTAATACACATATAACAACAAATTATAAAAATACGATATTATTACAAAAATAGTAAAGCAGAATGATTTCGTGACTAAAATCAGCTCCATCTGTTGAGTGTTAACGGCATTCTTTTCTCGATTTTTCAATACGTGAGAGGTTATTATGACTTAATACCTTTTATAAATTTTATCTGCTTCGACTACAAAATCTGATTATATTCTACGGAACCCTTCACAGTGCGAGTCTTACTCATACTTAGTTATTTATTTTGGTTCCTGTTTTATTTACGACCACGCCTAATTTTTTATTAAGTGATGCGAAATTGATATTTTTTTTAAAAATAACATATCTCGAAAGCTCCAAGGAAGTACAGAATTGTCAAAGTTCGTCCCTGAAAACTTACAAATAAATTAAATCTCTAAGACGGGATCATAGAAGAGACTGAATATTTTGCACCTGCTAGTAATTTTTGTTGAAATTTGTATATGTTCGATTATTTTTGATACCACAGCGAATAGACAGTTTTCCCTTTTATGTATTAAATATATACTATATGAAATGTTACAACAAATTTAGTTAGGAATAACTTTGATAGATTTAATATTTAACATAATGAAAAGCTTTCACAAATACATGCTGCACAAGCCTTTCGTTACTAGTTACTCCGAACTACGACGACATTATTAAAGCTCTCCAGGCGAAGCCAGCTAGCTTTGTGATCTTTTTGCCGCAACTTGTATTATTTCGAACTCTGTTAATGTATTAGTAGTATTTGCAAGTAAGACAAAATATTAGTCACATTAACGCGGTCTGTACAATTTCGTTACTGAAACATTTTTTAGCATTATCTTATTAAGTTTACATTACCTATAATATCCTAGCTTTGACGACTATTTTAGACAAAATATACATTGCCTTAATTTATACTCATATCAAAATATATTTTTATTACTGCTAGATGAATACCTTGGATGTTTTCTAATGCCCACTGACGTCACTGATAAAATTATAGCAACCAACGTAGACTTCCATTTTTTTAATAAAAAATTGAATCAGTTTTTTTTTTATTTTATAGCTTTGCTTAGACAACAATAACCAGATTTGATATTTTTCTTCATCAAATTATAGGACAGCGGTAAGCTGTTGTATTGAAATGATCAATAGTGAACTCATATAATACTATTGTATTAGTTAAAAGTTACTGCTATTTTCTCAGAATAATCTTGATTAGTTTTGTTTTATGTTTTAAAAGCGGACATGTCAGGGAACATTTTCTCACCGGAGGATACCAAAGATCGGGCAAAGTGGAAGAGATTGAGTAAGAAAGCGGACCCTGACACTAGGCCGGGACAAAGCCAAGACGATGATGATAAATACTTATTAGTTTATACAGATTACATACAGTATTGTCGGCGTTGATATTATATATAAAAAATTATGGAGGAGAGAGAATGTTAAAATGTATAAAATTACATTTGACAGAAAACATGTGACATAAACAAAAATTTAATAAATCAGTTCTACAAAAAGAGAGTGGAAGTTGCGGGCGTTTGGGTCTAACGTTTAATTTTCCCTTAAACAGCGGCGGCCGCCGGGCCCTTCCCGTAAATCAATTCGGTTGGTCCGGCCTTCTGTGACATACACCTAGTTAATATTGCAGATTTATTCGCACCCCTTTGATTAAGTTTAACCATATGCGTTTGTTGCCTCGTTCATAGGAGAGAAGTTAAATTGTTAATCTTGAAAATTTTTATATATTTTTATGACACGAAATTATAATTTAAATATTAACTTATATAATAAATAAATAAATAATCTTAGTCCATAACTGTAAAACTAAGATAAATAACAATCACCAAGTTGGATCGCTGGATTCGTTTTATTACTTAAACAGACCTTCTATCACATTAGTAGGTCATTACCACGGGCAATGACCTGACCTTATCATTTTTATTTATGCTTCCGATCAATACTAGTAAATACCCTTACTTTAGCGGCTGAGATTAATTAATGAAATATATTATCAGAGAAACATTAAATTCTCTACTTTTGTCCAGCAGTTGTCTGATTTTAATAATTAACTGTCTGGTGACTATTGATAAAGCCAGCATATTACTTAACAATTTGCCATTGTAAAAAAAACCGACCGTTAATTATAAAAATCTTCAAGATTTCTAATAAATGTTGCGTAAATATATGCAGATATGTATTCATTACATACATTCATATTAATCTATGAATATACATGTTAAGGTTTGACAATATCATGTTTAGTTTTTATGGTGACCACCTTTCAATATTCAATTCGCTTCTTACGTGTCTCATTTTTTTAATGTGTATATATTTTTACACGTTTCGACAGTTAAATATCACAATATTTTTTCTTTCTTGCATTAAAATTAATTTCGACGATAAAAACAAAAAATCATGGCGTAATTTCATCTAAAAACAAATCTTATATATATTTAAGTGTCTTAAGCCTTAGAACGATGAGACTATGTCAATAGACAAGAGCGGTGTTTAATTTCACATGCCTCTACTTAGTACGAAAGTAACTGAGGGAAAATTTATTTGGCACAGAGCCACGTGAAGGGGTAATATTATCAATAAGATTTCGCATCATTAAATTAAAATAAAAATTCAATTTGAACGTGAACGAACAGAGAGAGAAATTGCAATAGCGTCTTTTAAAACGTGATAAAGTTTTTGATAGATTCAATGTAGTTTGATTTTATTCTATTCGATTTCGCCAGTGGTTGCTTTTTGTTGATGCTGAGGATGACTTCGTTATGTGAATTAATTTATTACATATAGTAAATAGAACAATTTATTATTAAAGTTATAGATAAATAAACATAATTGACACCTTTGGATTAGATGTCTCTAACATATAATATACTTGCGATGTTCATTTTTTTATCGATTATAAGCTAACACAACCTTGATTTCACTTGATATTGTGGCAATGAGGCTGTAGATGGTAAAAAGCTACGCCTGGCATGTTTCTGAATGTCACATGTATGACTGTTGGAACACAGCAATGCTGTTATTGCGGCCTGTTAAAATGAAGGATGGTAGCTAACCAGACGTGCTCGAAAAACCCTACCACCATCCAGGTTGCTCTGTACAATTGTACCTTCTAAATCGTTCTACAATTTTCATGGGTTAAGATCACATTCAAATGACAAGTATACGAATCATAAACTTTTCGCACACAATTAAGCGGTGATAGGAAAAGTTACGATATTAACCGCACGCGGCACCAAACGTAACAAAGAATATTTATTGTGCTTTTATCCAATTTTGTCTCCTAACACATGTGGCGATGAAAAATAACGGTAACTGCCCAATACCCACATAAGAACTCTGTCCCGAAAAAAAAGAAATTATATTATTACATTTGTTGCATAAAATAAATGCTTTCTTGACAAACTCGAGTTGTAACTATTTCAAATAAAAATAATTGTAATATTATGTTTCTACAATATAGAGTGCGACGCGTAGTTGTCTTGTTACAAATGGGCAACATATAGCAAGATAAAAGATACAAATTCTGAGAACGGCGTTTAAGAAGTTAAGTGAATTAAAATTACGGATGATATTAAACACATTATGTTTTATATGGATATCGTAGATTGCAAATGAGTTTCATTACTCGCATAGGGTAAACGTAAATATTTTATGTTGCCGGTTGCGTTAAGGGTTTAAGTGTGCATATTTATTTCTGTTTAGATTTGATGCATAAAGCTTTTCATTTCCGTCCCAGTTATATTTGGAGCATCCATTAATTTCGTGAAGAGCAGTGGGCGGAAGCGGACGCGGCAGTACTTGCAGGCATTACACTCACCGCACATTATACTCACAGACATGCACTGGCTTTATGCGCGTTAAAACAACGAAAAACTGAATTGAGCAGCACAGAGGAAATTTTGAAATTGAAATAAGAAATGTGAGGATATATGAAACACTGCATAATATTTTATTTCATGAAACATTACATAACACTATTCGCATGCTCTCTCACAGCTTTAAGAGGTTTTTATACTTAGTTTGTTTTAACACATTGATGAACTGTTTTCACTCTTTTTTTCGTTATCGGGGGAAATCTTCGAAAAGATACCCTGACTTCTAGGGAGAAGTCAGGGTTATGTGGGACTTTTACCCACTAAACTTCCCCGGTGGTCGTCCTCAGCGTTTTGAAGGAGTCACGGGATCTCCATTCGGAACATAACCGCGGCCCCTCCAACGCTATGCTATGATGATAGCCCATCGTTGGTTTTGCGCGAAGCAGATGCCAGAACTCTCGCGAGGTCTACCCCTATGGTTGGAGAGCACGTCCTGCCATCGTCCTTCTCAAAGCCGTTGGAAGGATGATAAGGACCCCCATCCTTACCATCCACGACTTCAGAGCCCCCTTTACGGGAGAAAAACATCGTTTATCGGAGGACCGTGACGAAGCACGTTAGCGCTCCGACGAGCTCGCCTTTGAGCAGAATTTGATATCTTTCGATTCCATTCAGCAGCCTTCTTTTGAACCATAAGACTTTCACAAAAGGAGGCTACGGCCTTATACGCTGAATTTCCTCCCAGCATCGCCGACACGATTGCTGGCATGGATAGGTTTCGTCCGATCCGGTTTACTAAGTTCCGCCCCACCGGTTCCCATGCTGGGCAGACCGCAAGGGTGTGCGATGCGGAATCCTCGTCCCTACATGAGCAGTGGAAACAGTTCGCCGTCGACTCACGTCCAATTCTACACAGGAAATCACCGAAACACCCATGCCCAGTGATCACCGGCGTAACTCTCTAGGTAAGTCTTCCTCATTGTTGTTGCATCCAGGCTTCAAAAACAGGCAGGATGGCCGTTTGCACGCATACCTTTCTTCTGAGAGTTTGGCGTGTCACACTGCAAACGCAAAAGGCCGCTCCTGTCGCCTTACCACCTTGAGTATTTGGTTTGGCTCACTATCACCGCCCTTGCAAATGGTTCGAATTAGAGCATAAACCCTCGCATCCATATCCGCAAGAATATCCAGGTATGGAAAGCGAGCCAGGATAGTCGCCGCCTCAAAGGATATCGTGCGGTATCCGCGTACGATCCGTATGGCCATTCTCCGCTGGACGCTGTGGATCTTAGTTTTGCAGCGACGAATGGCTAGCCTTTTAGTCTACACGGGAGCGCCATATAAGGCTACAGATCGTATTTTTTTTTCTCTTCCCTATCTTGTACCTCCAAATTAATCGGAGACTGTTTTATTCTTTTATTTTTGATCTATTTTATTTGTTACACTTTTGTGTTTTATGTTCACTTTCGTTCTTCATCTTTCGTCGTTTTGTGCTGTATTTTCAATATTCCTATTATTCATTCATGATTTTTACTTATTGTTTCGTATTACAGTTTTGCCTATTTTTATACAATAATCAATGAATTTATCTCTATTTTTGCTTAGCATTACAGATCGTATTACCCCCGTGTAGAGACGGCGGACTTCCTCCACTGGTGCACCGAGATTGAGCAACAATCAATTCAAACTCTCAATTCAGGGGTGCAGGCGGTCGAAGTGCTCTTCGAAGCCCCAACGTATATCTAGTGTAAGGCCGAGGTACCTCATGTATCGCCCCACTTTGACCTTGTACCTACCTACCTGGACACACGAGTCGGGTGGTTCCCTTGATCTGAGCAATTTATGGAACCATAGCGCCTCGGTTTTATGTGGCGCTTTTTCTAGACCCAGCTCGTGTATTTTTGCGACAGTGAGTTCGATCTCAAGCTCGGCGAGCTCATCAAAATTGTCTCCGCTAGCGATAAACAGTGTGTCGTCCGCGATAGCAAAAGACGTTTACACCAGCGGCGAGACGAATACGCAGAACCGCATCGTAAGCAAGATTCCACAAGAGTGACCCTAGAACCGACCCCTGCGGAACACCTCGCACAATCTTCCTCCGTACCCTTTTACCGTCTTGATCCATGTACTTAATGTATCTGTCGCGCAAGTAATCCGCGATCACGCCTTGCAGGTAGAGAGGCACTTGATGGTGGACTAGTGCTCCTCTAATCGCGTCCCAGGGTAGCGAGTTAAATGCGTTGACGATGTCCAAGCTTATCGCCAACGCTACACCACTCGTGGTCACAGCCTGCTCGGGCAGAGAGCGGACGCGCATAATGGCATCTACTGCCGAACGCTCCCGTCGGAAACCTTATTGGCACTCGGAGAGATCGGGACCGACGTGCGACAGATGCCCATTAAGACGAATGAAAAAATTCAAGAATTCTATCAAACAACTTGCCAACCTCATCCAACAGGCATATGGGACGGTATGCAGACGAAGATCCTGCGGCCTGGCCTTGCCTTCCTTCTTTAAAAGGACCAATTGTGCCTCCTTCCAAGGATTAGAGAACTTAGCTTTACAAAGGCATTTATTAAATAACTGTTTCAACCTATTCCCCAGCTCAACCAGACACAGCTCCCACCCCTTGCCCGGAATTCCATTTGGTCCAGGCGCCGTGTATCGCGCCATCAAGCGGCCAATGGCTCGGTCGAGTACCTGGTCAGTCACCGCCACCTCGTCTCACCACTCACACGGCAACGCCAGGGGGTGAACGCAGGGGGTGCAAGTCAGTAGCCTCCTCGTGGCGCACCCTGGGTAACGACGGTCGATATCGCCCCCCCCCCCGCAGGGGGGGGGGGGGGGGGGGTGGGCGGGGGGCGGGGCGGCCGGGGGGGGGGGGGGGG
>DWQX01007192.1:0-10401 GCA_018245475.1 Pharmacophagus antenor | reverse complement strand
ATATATATACATATATATATGTATATATATATACATATATGCGAGTAAGTACAGCAGTAACCAATCTTAGTTATGTTCAAACTTAAAATTTAAATGAATTCCTCTCGAATTCCGTTCACTGAGCGACCACTAGTCATTATAAATTAATGGATTATATCTTACGTTATCTAATAATTTGTTGTGTAATGTAGCTATATTGTGAGATTACACTATACTTTATTTTCAAAAGCAAGCTCGCACATTTCTGCTCACTAGCGGTTGAATATTTCAACGTCTGCATCTCGTACACATTAATATGGCTGAAAGAATAACTCTAGCAACTTAAAAATGTTTTCTGAAAAGTGGCATTTACATTGCAAAGTGTAAATAAACTTCCCTTGTGTATGTTTGATAATAAACAGACCATTTTCTACATTTATTCGTATTTATGTTTTTGTTGTTTCACTTTTTTTTTTATCGCCATAATTTTCGACCCGTCCTGACTTATAGTTATTCAAAAACAAATTATTAGCAGCTTTAAAATTGACATGATTGATGAAAAAAACTAGTACTTTTTAATACGAGAGAATATTAAAAAGTATGTTTGATTTTTTTTTTGAGAACAGAATATTTACGGCTAGCAACATAGCGTTGCGTTTCTATCGATAAATGCGACGTTTTAACAAATCGATTCTTTGGCCGCACCATTGCCGCATCGCGCTGTAATCGTGTTATAGACGCAAGCAGATATTTGACTACGATACTGAATGCAATGTGTACCTGATCTAAAAATTCTTTTGTTTTTTTTTGTTTAATTACCATATCAGCCAACTGCTGGACACTGCATAGAACACTATCTTCGGCCCATCCTTCATAGTACCACACACTGCGTAGGTCGTTTCTCTATCTAATCAAAGAGTGATAGTAAATATTTAGATAAAGATAATATTGAATTTGAGAAGTCCAGAACTCGATTAATACAGATCAATGGTGTTAAACACGTGCAGACATCCATATTCTGAATAACATTTAAATAAAATGTTACTAAAATTAAACTTTAGGTAAGATTTCTGCTGTGTGAATAAAAATATGTTATACATTCAATGAAACAAGTTTAATGACAGCAATTAAAACATTAAAAAAACACTTCAACTGTAATTTAATAGTAAATACACGCGTTAAAGAGGTTGTTTTATATTATCTTTAGATTTGTTTCACTCTATAATTTTATTGTACTACGTAAAGCAAACCACAGCTATTGTGCTATAGCGATTTTTTTTATATTGATACTATTGTTTATTGAAAAAAAAATTAAGTAGATCATAAAATAAAAATAGATAATAATACAGGTATCATAGAATAGGCCGAAATATCGATAGTAAATAGATGTAGTTGTATATAAATTCAAAAGTTTCGACCTCTTATCATACGGGCGTGAATTATCGTTGCTCTAGAGAGAGCTTTTTCCTTTGTGCGAATGCCATTTACTAAAGCACCCACGTAGCTAAGAATTCTTTACGTATTTCAATTTTACACCGAATCCACCACCGCGAAGTTTTATATAAAAAGGTTTTCATGTACAAACATTTATATTTATATAACAGCATATTACCAGTTGTTTTTTTTTTTCAGATAAATCACATTCACGGCAAATGAAAGTAGAGTAAAATAACGTTGACATGTTTTTTTTAATGTTTGTAGTGTATCATTTAATAAGCATACATATATATACCAGGTGTTATTTTTTTTATTCTGTATAGGTCAATGCTTGACCGCAATCCCACCTGATGTTAAGTGGAGGTATGGTTCGTGAGGATGAAGCGCACTAGACCAGTATCAACCTATTCACATTTCTCTTCAAAACACCCGCATTACAGTTGCACCAGAACACTGGACGTAGGCACGCCATTCCGTTCCCCAGTTGTACGTATTAAAAATATAAAACTGAACCTCTTTGTACACAACCTGATTAACTAATATCAAAAGTCGTTTCACAAACGGTACCGATGTTGGAATGTAATCAAATTATCACGAAACATGCGATGCAATTAAGAGCGATCGCTTTGTTTGAAATCAGCCCGTGCATGCCATAAACGACTGAATAAACGTTCCGCTTTGACATACAACGCGCCGAAGCGTGACAAAAGCTATCGATAAAAAAAATATCGACATTTTTACAAATTCATTATGAAACAGGAATTGCTAATAAAAATTTTAAACTGGTGTGTCAGTAAAATTTAATGTGAAATATTAATTTCACATTTACTTTGGTTTTCTAATTTATTAGAAACATACAAATGTACATATTCTTTTATGATTCCATCATTTTATATTTCTTTTTTTTTTAAGGAAGAATTCGCAAAAGTGCGAACGGATCACCGTCGCCTATAGACAGCCGCAGCATAGAAAAGGCGGGATGCGGAAGGTGGTTCATGGGCCTTCCGACAAGCTCAGCTCACCAAACGAAACACAACATGCATTTAATGCTGGTCTTCCGCGAGACCGTGGTACTTCTCCGGTAGAGCCGGCCCATTCACGCAAAGGCAAACCGCTGCGTGCTTCTACGATATATAAAATACATGCGACAGGGAATTGACTAAAGTCTCTACAGTCATATGTTTGGCAACTAACTCAGTGGCGATACTGTGAGCCCGACAAACCCCATTTAAGCAATTTAGGGCACTGATACTAATAAATCATAATTGCTACAAGGTACTACAAGCTACACGACCATAACGATAAAATAATAGTGAAATTCCGTCCCTTATTAATGTTTTTTAATGAAGATAAGTCTTTAAGACTTGCCCTACCAGGCACGCTCCTGAATTTACTATATATCCTATATAGTTAAAAACAGTACCTAAACCATTTCTATCTCTACACTTCCTTTTGTCTAATTACGGATATGTTATAAAGTGTATTAGTATTATGTAATATCATGTTTCAATGTAAAATAATTTATATTATACGGATAGAATTACATTTTTTTTATTTCACCACAACTTCTGTCACTTTATACACATGTTTTAAACATATGGTTCGCTATACACATGAAACACGAATTAATTAATACTAAAACTAATTGTACAAATAAAATTGAAGAAAAAAGAATAGTTTCACTTAGAACGAATTATAAAAGTTGTTATTATATACCTTAAAACTATTAATGTCCCTAATTAATTTTTAAGCGGTCATGTTGTTAGTGAACAAACGGGATTAAGTTTTAAATCGTCCCGGACGCACTCGGTATGCAAATGCTCACGTCGCGCACGTGCGTCAGACTTGACGCACGCGCACATGGTACGTCCGCGCCATCTGCCCGCGCAGCTCGTGAGAAATACGCGAAAGTTTTTTGTCTTGTTTTTTTTTTTTAATTAACTAACAAATTCACACGATTGCCTCTCGTTCTCATTAACAAAATTCCAAAGCTATACAAATTTTAATATACATACGCATATATTGTAAATACTAAAAGTATATAAGAATTAAAATAAAATAGGAGGTGAAACTTACTTTTTGACCTTTGATTATAAACAGGGATTTCAATCTATCACCTTCTATTTACAAATAATAAAGTACTATCAGTTTACAATTCCAATTAAGTTGTATTAGCACGAAGTTAATATTAAAGTTGCATTAAGTTATTCCAAATTGGCTAGTAAATAGCACCTTTTTGACGTCAAAAAATCCATAAACAGCATAACGATTCGCCCCCACTTCTCCGTTTCCTACGAAATATTGTAATCGATCTCTCAGTCGAATCCATATAAAAGCATTTGTAAACAATACTAAACTATGGTTTACGAGTATTATTCAAAACGATATGCGTGAAATAATATTATTATTGGTAAAGTTATAATAAACCTCGTAATTTACCACTAGCAGCAGTCCACATGAAATAAGCAGGTGCAAGTAACACCTGTCCACGCTTCGCCGGAATGCGTAAGAACTACTTTTAAATCTTCTTTTAAATCTATTATTAACCGCACATACGATATTCCAATCGATTTGTGTATATTATTAAAAGTCAAATTTAAAAACAAAATCGTCCATCGTAACTTAGAAATTAGCTTCTATAATATATAAGCAATAATTTCTAGATTCTTTAAAGTCAAGAAATAGCCGACTTTCATTTTATTATTTATTTATTCGTACAGACTAATAATTTGGTGTCTAAAAAAATGTTATATATAGATACATATATAACGTTATAGTAATAAAAGTAAATGAGATGGATCGATATGTTCAGTTCTATTAAAAATCTCAAAAAGTAAATAAAAGAAATTGTTATAGATGAAGATATTTATATGAAAGTTTAGTTATTAGCTAAAACACTTTTCCGTTAATGTTTTACTTACCTAAAAACTTTATCACCGTTGAAATATTTACCACCAATGTGACCCGAGCATCGAACTTGGGACCAACTTGTAACTAACTAGGCGAGCGGTAAACTACTGCGCCTCGAGGGCAGTTAAAAATTATGCCTGACCGCATATTAAAAAATACGTTAAGAATCAACAACCACCTATTTCCGTGAGAAGAGATTTATAAACCAGTTACCCTAATTGATATGCAAATAATCCAATTAACAACAGTACCGTCATATAAATCAAGTGTTATATTTAAGTTATAATGTTAAGTTAAAGTTAATAAACCATAAATGTTACAAAATCTCTACACAGCGACAAAGGTAAAAATGGAAGAAAATGACGTAATATTGTTTTATTGTTCACATGTATTTAATTGTTAGTGCTTGTCTTACATGCACACCATTGAGTTTCATACACGAAATAGTCACAATATCCAGCTGCCTCCGTGGCGCGGAGGACCCGGGTTCAATTTCCGGACCGCACGTGTAGTGTAGTCTGGATGGTAATAGGATTTTTTATACCCACCAGACTAAACTAGCACACTCAATGTCTATCTGCCATAACACCGATGCCGCATTCCAGCATTCATACATGTGAGTGAAATATTGTGGATGATGACGCCTCTCCATCTACGGCCTTATGGTCTTCGAACATCACGCGACATGGATGTCATGTGTTAGCCCGTAACAGATAAAAGAAAAATCAAGAGGGAAACTTTATTAAATTATCTTTACGCAAACGTACGAATAAATTCATACCTTCCCGACCAGAGGGGATTATAACAAGAATAATTTTAGCAGTAATCCGCCGGGAATAAAAACAGAACAAAGAATATTGGATTAAGCGGGAACCGCTCTGGGTAGTTAAGTTTCAAGTTAAATCAGAAAGTCGTACATAAGTATTTAATTGGTGCAATTCGACGTATATTTAATTAAATGCCTTCGTGGCATAATTGTTTAACCGCTTGCACTATAAGACGGACGTCCTGGATTCGATTCTTGACCGAGTGTTAGTTTGAACGACATGAATGTATAACATTTATAATACGCACACATGTTCGACATTGGACAGTGGTACCCATAATTTCTAAGGATGCCACGTCTTGTGGGTCGAGATTGTATTTCAGTCGTAGTATTTGCGATTAAACAAAAAGGAAATTAGGAAATTAATTTCAGTTTTAATGTGTCATGGAGTTCCACAAAGTAACGAAAGAATCAATAAAATATATTTATAATAGCAATAATTCATTAATATCAAGTTAAAGAATTATAATTTATGACAAAATATTGTACACAGTCCAACTAGAAATAAAAGAAAATACCAGAGCAATACACCAATATATATATAATGGGATTTGTTTTTAATTTAAATTAACTTTTTTTTTAATATCCACATTTAAGTCCTTCAGCAGAATTAAAGAGACAAAAGAATCTGTTCCGTTAATTAAATGATTTTCTAATTACATTATACCAATCTCCTCCCCAAACAATTTTCAAGAGTGCTTTGTAATATCTTTCAGAGTAATCCACGGAGAAAACAATTCATTTCATAAAAAAAATCGACTGCCTCCGTTTCGCATTGATTTACTCGATTGTCTTGTAACGCAGAGATCCCGATTTCGAATCCCGGGTCACGGGAGTAGTGGAGTCTGGATGGTGATAGATTTTTTCGAACCCATCTGACCAGCTGCCACCCTCGATGTCAAACTGCCGCCATTAAAGTATTTCTGTTTTCCGGCAGTCATAAGTGTGAGAGTTAGATGTATTATGGGTGTATACAGCAATACTGTAATGGCGGCAGATTGACATTGCAGGTGGTAGCTAGCTTAGCAGATACGAAAATCGATACTATAAACAAGGATTCAATACTCCCGTGGCCGGGAATCGAACACGGAGCGAAGAAACCACTGCGCCACGCAAGAAGTCAAAATTTTGTATTTATACTATAAACATATTTTGCCCATTATTCTCTAACAGTAAAGTACGTAAGTACTAGTTTATCGCATATCACCTACGTAGCGATAATAACTTAAATGTAGATCTAGACTAATGTGGATTTGAGTAAGTAATTAGCACTGTTCACATGACTCCTGCATCTTGCTTGTGTACGAGTTGCAAGGAACTCGCAAAACAAACTAATTGCCGACGGAACTTTGAGCGGGGAAACTGCGTCTAGCGAACGCGAGATGAGAATATTTTATCTCGCCCATAATAAATAAGTTGTTATCGTGACTGGTCCTTTTAATGTTATTTGTGTTAAACACTCTACGAATAGCCGAAAACTGCTTAAAACTAGATTTAAAGACACTTTTTCATGATATTCCTTGCCAAGCCGCACTGATTTCGTACATCGATCTTTATATATAACTCTCTTAGAAAAAAAAATGTAAACCATACGTGTCGTAAAGGACGAAAACAAAAAACTGAAAATTGGGACACACGTATGTATAGTGAAATTTTTAACGAACGTTGTTGAATCAAATTGACGGTTCCAGTAAATCTAGTTTCAAAAATGCTTCATGCGAATAGATTCAAAATAAAAGACAGATTAAAAAGCATTACAAAATTACGTCAAAACTCTTAACTTGGCTATAGTATGTTGATACGAACGATACTTAGCGTAACTCCATGACTCAACAAGACCAGAAAAAATATTTGCTGATTCCCTGTTTTGTTTTTTAATACAAATATTACGTATTCTCGGTCTGTATATATCAGTATCTAAATTACAATCTCAATGTTATGAGCACGACATTGTGCTGTGGAACTGTGCTTTTGTTTAACTCGGCTATGTTTTGTTTTATTTAATTTGTCTACATTTACAATTATTGGTTTCATTAAATTGAGCAATATTGTTTTTAAAAATAAAACTCAAAATTGAGAACCTAGGTTATAGAAATTTGTAATATATTTATCTTTATATTATGAAAACTTTGGATGCTTTTTATTTTATTGTGGACGAGTGAAATTTCTTCTAAAAAACAATTTTATTCACTGTTGATATACGGAATCCGCTAAGTACGTGTACTCTTTTGATCCAATAATTCCAAATTGAAACAGCTCGATTGAAAATGTTTTTCGGTAACAGTAGTGATATTTCTCTATTCAATTAATTTTTTTTCTTTATATAAATATTATTTCAAAATGGTTTTGCATCATTAATAAAAATTTAATATCAAGACAGACGTATCATATCACCCAGCTGAACTATATCAGGAGGCTCAAATATATCATTATGTTATTGTTGACAGCTACAGACGACAAATGACTTAGCTGCATTGATAAAAGAGAATCTTAGAAATAGCGTCTCTTTTCATTTCAAAGTTTGCTTCGTAATGAATTGCGACAGAATTTCAAAAATATCATAACATACATGCACCGCATACATGCAATATTATTGTTACATTAAAAATATAGCTTCGCGCTTCCACGTCTTATTGACGTATCGCAACTTCACCGTTAATACAAAAGGATATTACTAAGACGCGGCAGTTTACATCGGACGTTTTCATCATTCCTATTCTTCGTTACATAAGCTATATGTGTACGTAATATAATGTAATTTACATAGCTTAAATGAACATTCGAATTTTAAATTCTCGCGATGGAGACCAAAATGAAACTGACAGCCTTATTTATGTCGACTTCTTGTCCCTCTCTATTTTATGCAAAATCAATCCAACTTCTTACGAATTACGGTACAAAATTAACGTATTCGTATGTTGGTATGATCGAACCGAATCTGATCCTTAACCTAGTGCGAAATATTGAACAAACCCAAACAATCCATAAGTCAAATCATATTCTATCTAAACGCCATAAACATAAAAAAATGTGTTCATTTGTAAGTGACTACTACATTATGCAAATATTTGCGGTTATATATAACAGAACATAGTATACTTGAAATTAAAACCTTCAACCACAATATCGACTACAAATATTTATAAATGAAACTAGATAAATGATATCCAGCACGTGATGTAACCTGTTAAGAAGTTTAAAATAACACCACATTGTATTAATTAATCTTATTCGTAATTAATAACAGCTGTTTCAACAGTCGTTGCCACATATTTTTTTTAATACGTGAAGCAAAAACTTTACACATGATGCGCTCTGTGTGCATTTCAACATCTATATGAACAAGTGCAGGAACAGTATATTGTTTGACAAATACATTAAACATTCAATATTTACTCTGATACATTATTTCGATTTATCAGAGAAAAATATCGATTGTCAGTTATAATTTAAAAATTACTAAGTAAATAAAAAAAATTGTAAAAAACGTTCAAATTTAGCAGTTTAATACATTAAGTTTAAATTTCGACTATTGAGCGACCATAACTGCCAATAAACTTATTAATCTGTAAAAACTTTTTAACAGATTAAAAAACATTATTATATGTACATAAACAGAGATAAAATATCATATTATTTGCTAAAATTACTTCATATAAATCCTATCTTTAATTAGCGTATCTTGAATTAGAATAGCTAACCCACAATAGAAAGTATTGATTCAACCCAGTTCATTGTTAGGTCTGTTATAGAATCACTACATTCACTATTTTTAAATAGTTTTAATGACAACACACAAAGGATTCTATTAATAGTAATGACAATATCGTAGATGACCACCATAACATGTGTTTATGTGTTAAAAAGAAATTGTGAACTAGTTTCTTATAATAATACGGGTATAATAATTATTAAGTGGTACTCGTATAAACGTAAAATAATATTCAAACCTTTTTTGTAGTTTATGGAGAATATGTAAACATGACAGTTTTATTATAATAATTAGATTTGACAGTGACAGAAGCATTCCAAGAAGGAATATCTTTGATAAAGTTTTTATATACGCGGAAAGAGTGTCAAGGGAGTGAAGAGGCCATAGATAAAAAAATTTAAGTTAATATTTTTTTTTTAGTTTCGATATAAAAATAAGAGTTCAACTGTAGTAGATAAATAAAACTAAAACTTTTGGAGGTGTATTGTTATGGTTTTTCATTGCTTTGTGTTATAAAAATATAATAGAATGATGTTACTGTTCACTGGTTGAAATACTTCATAAGAACCAACTGTCTTGTTATAGGCTGTCAGAGTCACTTTCAAAGTGATTATATACATTTTATGGTTTGTAAATAAATAGTATGAGTACTAGTTTTATTTATTAATCGTAATTCAGAAATCATAGAGTCATTACTTACAACAACAAAAATAGATCGATTAGTTTTAAGCAGGTTTAATTAATAAACCATTTACTATTTCTAAGTATCATAATTGTTACCAGAGAATTCACTAGAAAATTCTTTAATTTTTATCATTCATTACCCTGCGTGGAATTAAATGAAACCAATTCAGCAACTGTTTTAAAATCTCATAATTGATTCAGCTTCATTCGGGAATAGTTACAAATTGTTACTTTTGTTTCTTGAATGAAACTATGCAATTAGTGTTGGCGAGATTTTTGCGATATAATATAAAGTCCAGCAGTACCGATTTTCCAATTCAAATAGAAAGAAAATCGGTCAAGTAGTGAAAGATTGATATATAGGTCAAATTAAAAAAGAAACCATTACCATTTCAACTGAGAGGAAGAATAATACAATAACAAAAAAATTATACACATGAAACTTTAAACAATATTTTGGATAACTGAAACAAAACAAAGCAATAAGAAAAAAACAACAGAATAATTTTTTTTAAGACTTCACTGATAATAATCATGGTTATCACTTGGCCGCAGATGGAGAAGCCCAAATGTTCGCCCAGAATATTTTGTCATTCACATGTTTGACTGACTTAACACAGCAAACTGCTATGGCGGCATATTGACATTAAGGGTGGTACCAAGTATGGTGAGATCGCAAAATACCTTCCACTTACCAGACTCTAACTGCACTACTTGTAAGGCCATATAATCAAATCTGGAAAACCAATGTTACAAGACAAGCTAAGTACACTGCAGGCCAAAAGTTTGAGACCATCTTGAAAAAATTACAATATTGAATAAAACTCCAAAAGTTAGTGCTCTACAAATTATT
>DWQX01007191.1:0-10402 GCA_018245475.1 Pharmacophagus antenor | reverse complement strand
ATTCTTAATCGACGGACATGAACCAAACTGACTCTTAAACAATAGGAACTTGTATTAAGTAATTAAATTTGTTATAAATTTATGATAATCATCAGTAAATTTTTATTAAACTATCGAACGTTATAGCATTAAAACACTAAACTTGTAGTAGAAACAACTGACTTGATACATAAGACATGACGAAAACTCAGCTTTACAGTAGGTTTTATTGCCTAGCTGATGGAAACAAGTATTATGATTAGATATAACCAAAACAAATAAAAAAAACGTGTTAAAATACTTTGGCGATGTCGCATAATGCCATTCAATGGAATGTCACGTAGAGACACGGCAAGGCAAGCGGCGGCGCCTCACAATATTATTCCCGCTTCCCGTTCCTTTCATTCCTTGTCCCATTCTTGCCTCTCATTATCATTCAGTTTGTCATTCGTTCGTTCAAGAGATAAGCGTGCCCGTGATGAGCGTCGTCGGCGCCATTGAAATGTTTACATTTAATTTTCCTTTCATTTCAACTTGGGTTCTACAATTGTTTACGTTTTTCCTTTCGTGTTATTAAAACAACAATAAAAGTGTTCACGATAAATAGTTTTTTTTTTAATTATTTATCGATTATAACTTGTGTAGTGTTGTCATGAATGATGACATCAAAGACGAAAAGCGAAAATAATGATTTCTATTGCTAAAGTTGAGAACGTTGTTTTTTTTTTATTGTTTCGAAGTATGTGTATGAATTTGAAAAGTATATTGTAATCATAATGAAAGACAAGAGTAAGGGTGTACTATAACACTAAATCATTATACCAACAGGCCCGTTGGTGTAATGGTTGTAACCTCTGCCTCTTACACCGGGGGTCGCGGGTTCGATTCCCACTCAGAACTAACATTCATGTGAAGAACATTTGTGTTTATTTTGTCTTGTTGTTTTTCTATGTTATATTAAGCATTTATTTAAAAAATATCTACGTATGTATATCGGTCTCTGATAACCCATACTACAGGTGCTTGGCTACATATCTAGGGATCATAGTACTTTGTGTGAAGTATGATCCGGATATATATATTTATAAAATGTAATATATCCTTGTCTCGCGGTATGAATGGTTTTTAACATTATATTTACCGACACATTTTTATGGTTTTCTTTTCGTATCTGTATTAGTATTGTGCATTATTGAAATCATATTTTTCCTGTTTTGCAATGAAATATATAGATTAATGTTGGCAGAGGCAGTATAAAAAAATTAAAATATCAGACGCGTATCAGTATGTACGTAACTTCTTATATAGTGACGTCCAGTCAAAATGACTGGTCCGGTAAATCTAGTGTTAAATCGCAACCAAAAAAAAATTTTTTTTTGATCTTATTCTAATAATGTAGCTATCGTTATAATCTTTTGTTGCGGTTTAAAAAACCACGTAAACGCGAAATTGTGTAATTAAAATGTGTGAATCGAGGAAAAGGTGTACACATCTTTTAGTCTTGCGTATATATGCGTAAAATTTCAAACGTCTTCGATTATGTATAGTTAAAATAATTTATTAAATCAAATGTCGCTTTAGGGAACTCTATAACTCAATAAAACCTAATTTATAGACACCGTATACATAATTGTTTATATTATCTAACGTAAGACGAAATATTTGGAATCCACTTCCACTTAACATCGGGTGGAGTGGAGTCTTTTGCTCGAACTAAGTATACAAAAAAAATCTAAAAAATATCCAACCAGAATTAGTAGAATGCTTTAGTGAATCTAAAAAAAAATTCATTCCTTCGACCGGTGTCGATCTGAAAGTCATTTAAAATTGTACCACAAGTGTTCATTGTCAATACCGAAATGAGACAGGAGCCGGTATAATCTCCTCTATCCGAGCCGGCAAGATCTCTACTAAAGCTAATGGCATCGAACCCGCTACCCCCGGATAATACGACCGACCTGAGCCAGATTAAAACGACTCCAGCTTTATTGGTTTATGTCCCTCCGTCGGGTGAGAAGAAAATTGCGCCGCAGATGAGTTGAAAGTTTGTTGCTGAATAGATGTACGGAACTGAAATAAAATATGGTTTCCAATTTAAATTGTCAAAGGACACAAAAATGTTCTCAATAGTTAATTTCATGGTCTCTGAATTAAAAAAGAGAGAAATAAAAATGCGGAAGCATGTTTTCAGTTCCGTCAGGGTTTTTTAATTACTTTTTATATCTCGGCAGAAATTGCGCTTTAATAATAATGTGATAAAGGTTAAATTAAATGCAACTGACCAGCATTGGTGCCAGATAGCTAATTTTATGAACGTTAAAACAACATTATTTAAAAAAAACATGTATTTTTGAATGATTAATAATAAAGATTATTTGATGTTGATGATACATTTACATTGTTATCTTTACGGTGTTAAAGACCATTTTGTCCCTAGCACCCGATAAACTATGCTAGCTGGTCAAACTACCGGATAACAAGGAATTCTATTCTACTTACTTATCCGGTAATATAACTAGAATTCAAGAGAAAAAAAGATTCTTGCAAGTAAGTAAATTCATCAAATTAATGGGTTGAGAAGAAATTTCTTCCGCGAAAAGAAAATAAAGTAAGATGATATACGTAAAAAAAAAACTTCTGTAAAGACACGGGCTATTATGCGAAAGCATGCACCAGGAACGCATAACTCTAGTGTTGCCAGTGGGCCGACGTTTTTGTGCATTCTTAGCGCAAGAAAGAAATCTTACCGAGTGACAGACGCACTACAAGAGGCACTGCAATCTCGCTAGACCCGTACCGTTATGGTTACCTAGTACTTCGTAATGCTCACAACACGGCAAACATTCCACCCGTCTATTGTTTATTGTCCTCTGAAAGTAAAACGCGAATTTTGGACATCTGCCAAACTCCGGACTACCAATGGAAATGTTCCCGAACTCCGATTGTCTTATGCTACCCTGGTACATTGATATATCTATGTCATACGTAATGACTATGATTATTTAACAAGCCGCACAAATTGATTGATAGTTCCTTTTTATTAAAAGGAAAGGAAGGAAAAAATAGTAAATTTACTTTTAACACATTATCGACCGGTGACGAAAAAGATATTCACTCATCTTGTGTTTTTCCAGATAAACTCTTTACCGCATAGTTTTTTTTTTCATTTAAAAATGAATGTATAGAGTTAAAGGACTGAATAACCGTTAGAAATTTTGTCTCTCAATAAGCATCAGCTACAAAAGTCAGAATAACGGGCTAAATGTGGGCGAGCGACGAAAACGAAAAGTCTAAAAATCGACTACCGGTCGATAAAGTGTTAAGAGGAACATTCAAGCGTTTTGAGTGTTGATTAATATAATTTAAAATATTACACAGTTTCGTTTAAATTTTTCAAAAGAAATGGCTCTAGAATAAAAATTAATTTATTATTAGAATCTCTACAAATTTTCATGTACATGGAGTGAAAATTATTAAAACATATCTAATGAAATCTTTATATATCATACATACGAATTTAATTCTTATACATTAAACTCAAAGCTTCTTTAGTCATTGTCTTGAGCACATTTGTTTGCGTAATCTATACAGGGCGGGTTTAAATGCACCACAAATTTCGTCTTTAGAAACACCTGATCTGCCTGAAATCGTCTTACCGGAGGCGCTAGTGTATTGACTACGGTTCATTTGTATTCTGCGTGCACCAGACTCCCCGACCTACCCTCTGTATTACACTCCCCACTGATCTTGAGGCTTTTTTTTTATACAGTATCGCTTGGTGACCTTCGGGGAGGTTTGAGTAAACAGTCCTAATTCGTTGCAACTGGATACCTATTTGTGATTAAACTTGTGAGCAACGTTTATTAGGTGAAAGAATAAATTAAAATAGTAAATAAAAATCACCATTACATGACCATAGCGTTAACAAATTTAGAAGCATTGATATGTAAGACGGAAGTGTGTGTGAAATAGTATTTTTTTAATTAAACCAATACTGTCTATACACTCAGGCATCAAATATTTCCCATAAAAATATTGCAATTAAATAAAAATTGATTATTAGAAAGACTAACACACAGTAGCTGTACGATGACAAAATAAAATAAACGTAAAGAATAATATAAATAAGTATAAAAGATGAAGAGAATGACTATTATTAAAGTTTATACTTTTATCACTAGAAATTTTTTTTAGGATCATCGTATTACTCCCCCTGCGATACTAACATTTTAAATATGGAAAACGAAAATCAAGATGGCGTCCGCGCTGTTTATACATTTATAACGAAATCCGTTTAAATTTAAATTGTTCCAATATATCGTATGCAAATGGTTCTCCACCCCTGAACGCTGCAACTAGGGGGTTGCTTATCGTGTACTATTCGCATTTGTTTCTCTACTGTTATTATAAGGTGGCAGATGCTTTAGGGGTTAGCTAGTAAAAAGACCTGGCTTCAAAGCATTTCTCTATGCAATAATACGCACAAGATTTGAATTCAATGTATTACTGAATTTGTAAATTGCTCCTTTATTTTGTTTAGTTTAAAGTAATTCGAATGTTTTTTTTTTCTAATTTAAAAAGATTGTAGAAGTTAAGATTCTATAAAAAAAAATTAGAATACTTCTTTTTAGGAAAAGTAAATAATAAAGTTTTGCGCCGATTTAAATATAATTTATACATCTAAATGTAGTCCTTTTGTTCTTCAGGTCTCTTCCAATTTCTATTTTCAATCGGCTCTCCCAATAGATGACTCTAGAAATTTCTTTCCATTTTTATTTGAATTGACGCAGGTGTCTATGTCAGTGGAAGCCTGTCATGGCATATTAGTACCGATTTCAGTTATATCATTCTCAGAGGCTGTGCTGTTTGTTATACAGAGCCGAAAAGCCCGGCTTACTATACTAAAGAAAAAATGTATAGTAGTATTAATATTTAGCTGCCTCCGTGGCACAGTTGTTTACCCGTTTGTCTTGTAACGGGGAGGTTCCGCGTTCGATTCTCGGGTCACAGAAGTTGTACAGTCAGGATGGTAGTCTGGCTTGCTATCCTCAATGCCAATCTGCCGCTATTTGCTGTATTCCAGCAGTGCCAAATGTATTCTGGGAGAACACGCTTTACCATCTACGGCCTCATTGTCACTTCGCATCCGGTGAAATCGAGGCTAAGTGTTAGCTCATAAGCGATAAAAAAAATAATAAACAGATCCCAATAGGCACTAAGTCTTAAATCCATTAGGAAGGTGAACAGTGATAAAAATCGGATAACCGTTATCACCTATCGTTTGTGCCGCAATTTTTAGGTTATGTTTTCGCCTCATGACATTATCGATTCACCACTCATGCATCACAACTACCATCCCCAATATGAATCTGATTTTAAATCAAGAAAAAAATGTAAAATGATAAATAAATAATTTAATTATATTCTATAATGATAATCATTACGAATAATACAATAATAACAGCAAAAAGTATCTTCTCACTGGTGTTTATACGCAGTTTTTGTTATAAAAATGTGACGAATCGGTATGGGTCGATTACGTAACATTGAAATTTTAAAAAATATACGAATATATAGCTTTCAAGGATCACACACGAACGAAGATAAAACGAAGAACGAAGGTATAGAAATCAACGTACGGCAACACTCCGTCTTAATTGATTGCGCCACTAGGGGATAGGTTAAATATGAAGCCTCCATCAGATGTTACTCCCGGCTAATTGCGGGCCCCGTACGAGCAAACAATGACAAACGACAAATGGGAGCGACGCGCAAATTTGCGTCACACGTATTTGCAGCTGGAAAAATTAACTTTCTTCCGCATGCACTTTATTTCTAAATGAATAGAGATCAATTTCCCACGGTCGATTGTTAAACGATCGCAAATGTTTATTGCGAAAACGGAAGTGACAAAGACTGAGGTACGGGCTGTTTGGTTTTCATCGTGAAGTATACGGATGTGTTTACATTTTACGTGAGGTTTTTTTTTAGTTTTCTATTTAAAGTCAAACGTCGAGAATTCATGTAGATTAATTCTGTAAGTTATATTTCATAGTAATTAGTAGCAATAGATTAATCTGTTCACGCCCTTGCCCACATATGTGGACGTTTAGTTTTGCATTTTGAAATTATATGTAGATGAAAATCATTAACATATTATATTTTAATATTACTTCACCTTCCGTTTCTTGACCACCGATGAAAATAAAGTAATTCGGTTTTACTAAAATTTTAAAATTTACTTATATTTCTCTTTTGTCAATTAAAAATCGTCTCTGAACAGGTTGAAAATATCTTCGATTGACATTATACAATCTCAATATATAGATAACTAAAAATGTAATGTTATTCAACAAAACCAAAATTCTGCTCATCACCACTGAGTAGATCGAAGATCGAGTTAACCCATTCACTGCCTTGCAAATTTAGCGCGCTATCGCAAGGGCCACGGTTTTTTTTTCATAAAACATGACGTCATTATCAAAGTTAATGTTTTAATAATAAAAATTGATAATTAATATTATCTCTACCACTATATACATTCATTCATTTTTAATAATTCTTGACTCGAATGCCCATTTCTAGTTAATGTAAACACACAGCATCCGCTACGAGATATCTCGTAGATAGCTGTCAATGGGTTAATGTTATGGCCAAATTTTATTTGAGATATTTAATAATTGTTGTCATTCAACATTAAATGTTTGAAAAGAAAATAGTAATAAATAATTAATTGCAAAACTATTATTTTAATTCAACAATAACTTTTACAATGTAATTAGAAAATTACTAGTTGCAACAATGAGGTATTAAAAAAAAATACCTTCGTTTTTTTTATATAAACCACAAATAAAAGGATAGTTCTTTCATTTTATTAATTGTTCTTTCAACCCCTCTCTAACTACTTGTTGAAATTTTAAAAATAATTAATGCGATATTAATAAATAACTGTGATTATTTATTTTCAGTGTAACCAATTGTCGATTAAAACGTGTCTGCATATATACGTTACAAAACACTATCCCAATGTAAGACGACTCGCTTTTTAATCTTCATTGCACTTGAATATGTTTTCGAAGCGAACGTTTCGTATAAATTTGTATATTTTATATGACTTATTATGAACGGATTCTTTAAAGAATAACATAATACAATGTTTACATTCTATTTATAAGTTAGAGAATTTATTAACTTTTCATTATTCATTAGTTTTCTATCTTGTGGCAGCTGCTACAAAACGTGTTTACAGTAATGAATTTACACATGGGTATATTAGCTTTAGTTAAGACTAAGTTTTGCTTTAGGCTTATGAGAGGCTAAATATAATGCTGTTTTCTTTTTTTTTTATCCGGGTACGATGTTTTAATTATAAAGAATAGTTTATAGGTTTAGGTTTCTGGAATGTAATTAAATGATGCGCAGAACATTTTTCTCATGGTATATATAGCGAACAATATTTGACTGCCTTCGTGGCGCTGCAGTTAACCACTTGCTTTGTATTTCGCGGGGGCGAGGTGTCGGGTTCGATTCCGACGGAATATAAGTTTTTTTTTTCACTACTGTACGATCTTTACTATGGCCGTATAACGAGAACAATATTCATTTTGTTCTGCGATTTGATACAGTAGGGGCAACATGAGTTGTGTAGTCCGGATGGTGGTAGATACCAACCTCAATGTCTTGTCTAGTGATGGTGAAAGTATTTCGAGAGATCACGCTTCACGACCTAAAGCCTCAGTGACACTTAACATCACCTCTAATTGAGATTATATATTAGCCATTTGTTGATATATAAACAGTAAAAATTTCATTTTCACGTTACAAACGGTCATTTCTATTTTTATTAATAAATACATGTACCACCGTCAAAAAACTTGTTTCGTCTTTTTTTTTAAATGTCATAACAAGCGTGTTCGGTCGTTTCGAGACGATATTGTATGTCAAAGAGGTTTCATATTACGACGTAATAATTTGGTGCGGGCGGCGGGGACACCCCCGTGTCCGCTTACAAATAAAACAGACAATTACAGAGCGCGGGGGTGGGGGTAGACGAGGGGCGGTGAGGGGGGAGCGGGGACTTCGCTAGCGCGTGGTCGTCTCGGATCGCGCACTCTTAACTTTATTCCTAGCTCGCTATATGTGGGTGCTGTTAAATTTATACGATGACATTTCATTAACACTAATCATACCATGAAGGGTCAAATGACCCATTTTAAGCTTTTGCTTTGATAATACACGAATTATTTTTTAATTCTCCACGTTGAACTTTATGACTTTTATTGGCTTATCGAATCTACTCTCCTTATGCTGTTTTTGTATTTTTTTTTTGTTTTGTTTATTCAGTTAAGTAATACCGTCGTATACCATTGTTTACCACGTCGGGTCATTTGAGCCTATGAAAATTGTTGGTATGATTAATGTTAATGACAATAATTACACAAAATTGCATGTTGAAATAAAAGCAAAATGGCCAAGTGCGAGACGGATCCGCACCGCGGAGGGTTCTGTGACTAAAACGCTAAATGAAATCAAGTCTTGTAAGTATTTGTTGTTGCAGAAGCGATAGAAATATATAATATGTGTAAATTTCTATTTTCTACTTATTAACACTAGGTTTACAGTGCGCGTCATTTTGACCCAACGATGTTTATCAAAAATGTTACTACAATTATCTGTGTCCGAATTTTCAGGTCATTCTTCATCGTTTACGGCAAATTTGCTTTATATTTCTTTAAAAAAAAAAACTAAATATAAAGATTGAAGAGAAGAAGATGTGTGAAATTACTATGGCCTCGAAAAAGAAACCATAAGAAAGTGTCCGTAAACCTAGAGTTAAGGTTCGTGTGATAGAAATCGCCGACGAACAGACAGACAAACTGCGGCGGTTTAGTAATTGAGTTACGTTTGTCACCTTTTACGTACAAAAACCTGAAAATGTACTTAAATATCTCCATTCTTTAGTAATAGACAGTGTATGACAGTTGAAATTAGACCACAAAAACAAAAGTGATAAACGCGAAAATCTATCGGCAGCTCCGCTTTCTCATAAACAAAACCGTTGAAAACACTCCCGCCTCTACATCTATCTTCCTTAAAAAGTTTATACGTGCATGAAAGCCGACATTTGTCAATAACAACATAATAGCTTAGGAATACAGTAATGAAACGATGTATATTACGATAAATTAATAACACACTTAAATTTACATCAAAGAAAAAAAAAGTTACAACGCCATTAAATATAAATGGTTATAAACGTACAATGGGCGGTCTTATCGCCTCGAAAACAATCTTTCCCACATGAAATATAGTTATTTTTTGTAGACATAACCTTATTTATAATTATAATCTGTACGATAATAAATAATATATGATTTTATTCATGTAAATAGATTATCCAATTCATATATTTAATGATTTTCGATAGTCATTCAGTTATAAACGAAAGTAAACATTTTGTATTGGCAACACTTATTGGTAATAGTTCAGTAATAGCGAACAGTTATAATTGTTCAAATGTTAATTTTTCTATCGAACTATTGTACGATTAATCAGCAGATATAAAGGCAATTTTGATTTATTATCACCCAATGATAGGTACAGCGAAGCTGAAACAATGTAGGGGTTAAATAGTGTTGATGTAAACTCAAGAAGGTACTGTAACAGTACAATATATTTAAGGTAAATAGCTTTGATAAGCATTAAAGTATAAATATTGATACATAATTACAAGTTACTTTTTATGTAATTAATCTCTTTTTTTTATCGCTTATGGTCTAATAGGCCTCGGTTTCTCTTAATGTTAAGTGACAACGGTGCCGTAGATAATAAAGCGTATTCGCCCATAATATAGTTTGGTTCTCATATGCACGGCAGCCGGAACACAGCAATGCTGTTATGGCGGCAGATTCTGAGACATTGAGGATGGTAGCTAGCCAGACGGGTTTTAAAAACGCTACCACCATCCAGACTCCACTACCCCTGTGGCCCGGGAATCGAACCCGGGACAACCGCGTTACGAGGCAAGCGATTAAACCACAGCGCCACGGGGGCAGTCATAAATACAAACGAAATATTTACATAGATAGATAAAACGTTTATTGTCAGTAAACAGAACACGCACACAAATGGTAAGAAACAATTTTCAAGCAAATAGTTATTAGCTATTTAAAAAAAAAGCAAAAAAAATCGACGCACAGATAGTGCACTGGTGTGTGTGTGTGTGTGTGTGTTGCAAAGGTACAAAAGGTCGTATCTATTAATATAATTTATTTAAAACCACATTCTTGTCGATTGCTAAAAGTCTCAGCATTCAATCGCAAGCGCTCACATCGAGCTGGTACTGTTAAGACTATTGACAAATAATCAAAACCACGTAATGGTTTTCCATACTTCGAGATATTATATTTCGTCACTCCAAACC
>DWQX01007190.1:0-10402 GCA_018245475.1 Pharmacophagus antenor | reverse complement strand
ATATATATATATATATATACAATTGTCCCAATGACGTCACTATTTTATCGGGCCAAATGAATAGTAGAATTTAGATAGCGGCAAGGTTTTTTCGAACTCGCCTCCGTAGCTACATCCTTAACGTCAATCTGCCGCCATAACAGTATTGCTGGGTTCCGGCAGTGATATATGTGAAAGCAGCTCAACTGTTCTGAGCGATCCCGCTTCGCCATATACGGCCTCATTATCAATAAGCACCAGGTAAATTTAAAATCAAGTGTTAATCTTAGCCGATTAAAAAATGCTCATTTTTCGTCTTGATGGCGTTTTAGTCATCTGTCCCTATGATAAGCTCGCTTACCCATAACGAGTTGCTAGTAAATGTGTCCAGAATGTAAAACATTTCGCTCATCGCTTTGTGTCACAATTTTTAGTCTCGTTACTACAATAATTTCACTAATCATATTTATCTTCGAAGCGTAATACAATAATATTTGCACATTACCACTTTTATGCGTACATACGCAAGACCTTAGTAATGATTACATATAATGCTAAACAAATCGCTTTTATCGATAACACCACAGTTAGCGCATTAAAGATAGCTACTAAGTTTTTACATTGTAAATCTCATAAAGGTTTTTATTGTGCAATAAAGTTTACTCTACTCTTCCATAACGTACATCAGGCTCGACTGTCTTCGTGGCGCAGTAGTTTACTTACTTGCCTTGTAACGCGGAGGTCCCGGGTTCGATTCTCGGGCCACGGGTGTCGTGGAGTTTATTTTTCTCGTTTCCTCTGTTATGGTCGGATAGGGCCTAGTCACATACTTTTTTTTTTCATTAACTTCTCGTTATGTCTCGGAAGCATTGGAGTACTGGATTTCATATGGTGGTAAGGTTTTTCGAACCCGCCTGGCTAGCTACCCTCAATATCAATCTGCCGCCATAACAGCATTTGCTGTGTTCCGGTAGATGTACATGTGAGAGCCATCTAAGGCCTCTTTGTCACTTAACATCAGGTGAAATCGCGGCCAAGACTTAGCCCAGAACCGATAAATATGGCCAGATTGTAAGACAAAAATTTGGGATCTTGAATCTTTACATTACTATCTTCATGGAAATTTTGCATAGTCGATAAATTTTAACAAAATTATGTTTAATATACACTATTAATGTAGGCACAAACGTATTTCCTCTTTGTGGCGCCAAGCAGTTGTGTGCGATTAGTGTTCTGGTGTGCAGGGCGCTGCAGCTAGTGTAATTATACGAGTAGCGGAGTGTGTCACGTTCGTTGACGGCGTGGCGTACGATATGCGATGCGGTTTGAAACTAATTTTGTTATGAGAAATTTTGTTACAGTGCTATTGTGCACAAATTATTGATTTTGTACTAAAAGTAATAATATGACACGAACTTATTTAAAAATAGTAGTTTTTGAAATAAAATAAAAATGACTCTTTCATTCGTTCATTCTCTTTTGTTTCGTTAGTTACGTATTGCATGTGGTAGTGGAGTTTGCTTTCTTTACTTTTCTACAGTATTTTGTACTGTGTATGTCATAGATTCGAAGATCAAAATGAGCTCAAAATTAAAGATTAATGTTTTTTTTTGTAAATACCTCACCACTGATTATTTAAAGAAACAAGTGTTTAATTTACTGCCTCCGTGGCGCAGATGTTTACCAACTTGCCTTGTAATGCGGAGGTCCCCGGTTCGACTCCCGGGCGATAGGAGTTGTGGAGTCTGGATGGTGGTAGGGTTTTTCAAACTCGACTGGCTAGCTACCACCCTCAATGTTAATCTACCGCCATAACAGCTTTACTGTGCTTCGGCAGCCGTTCATGAGAGCCAGATATATTCTGGGCGAATGCGAATACGCTTTATCATCTACGGCCTCATTGACACTTAACATCAGGTGAAATCGAGGCCAAGTGTTAGCTCATGACCGTAAAAAATAAGAAAACAAATTCAAAACTATAGATTAAAAATGAGAAGAAATAATCCACAATGTTAATAAATATAATGCTTGACATTTATGATGGACCACAGAGCCTGGGCGATAGTCCTGTCGACCATAGACCAGAAGAGTTGTTTATTCACATTGACTACATCATGGTCTTCCATGATGTAGTCAATATGTTGTTAAATAATTCAATACAATAGCTTATTGAACAAATCCATAATTCATGTAGATGTGGTTAGTGTACAAAATATTGTAATTTATGATTAGAATAGGTTAGAAGTGTAAAATATACTAAATTTAATAAATGTTATAGAAATATAAAGTTTTTTTAAAAAATATTCAATACACATTATATTCACATTTTTGTTTACTTCATTCATAAACCATTTATTGGATGTAACGAAAAAAATGTTCTTAGGTGCGTTCTAAATCTCTTTTGGCGTTTACTACAAATCAACCTTTCGGCGATAAATTAAAAACAGTGTCTGGAATTTATTATAATAATCTTCCAATAGAAAAACAACGTTTATGTTTACATTATTTTTTAATTCTCAATGGCCACTTTGTTCGGTATGTTTATTTTCTAAAATGAGGAATTATGATGATTAATAAATATTAGTCTCGGAAAGAGAACCACCAAAAAAATGTTGGTAAAATTAGTGTTAACAATCTTTATTGAACACACTCAAACTAAGGTACAACGAACGGACTTATTGCTGATCATCATTTTCTATCGGTCAACTTTGCGAGATGGTGGGAAGTTAAGGAAGGTGTATACTAAAAATTAATAAATGCACAAAAATTATATTTATATATCAACAAAAATTTTATCATATTGTGCAGCTACATGGTAATGTTCTCTTACAAGTTTTTCCAATATATTAAAGTGGTATTAACAATTCATGTCACTTATATCCCCGTGGTTTTAAATTTATAAGACGGGATAGACCTTGATCAGAGAACAAATACAATAGTTGATTCAATTAAAAGATTAAAATATATACGGCGGTCGTACCCCGCGTCGATAATTTTCGTAAATTACCTGTAGGTAAGAATAAAATCAGATCAAGCCGACGCCAATTAGTGATGGGCGAAATGCTAACCGCCATTAATTTCTTCTTATTATAAACACTGGCAGTTTTGGAAATTTAGGAAAATAATTAAAAGTAAAATTTAAATTAGGAACTGGCACGATTATAATTTTTTTTAAATTTGTTTCAGTAAATTTGGTGTAACGTTTAGTTTGTTCACCTATTAATAAATAAATGGTTGTGTATAATTTAATAATTGATTTTTTTACCTAAACTAAAACGATTATACGAATTAAACCAAAATGTTTTCACTTATATAAATCTTGTAATATGAATACTTATAATATTAACTACGCCTCAAACAACTTTATATAAATGTAGTTATTCCAATAAAACAAATCAAAGTCCGCTATCGGTGATTTGAATATAGCGAATACAAAATTACGAAAAGAAAATTATTAATTAAAAGCAAATCAAACGTTATGTAATCCATTAAGACAATTGTTTCCGAAAATACACAGCACTACTGACACGGTACATCACTAACGGTTTAAGAAATATGCTTTTCCGATTCGGAGTGCGGGCCCACTTCGCATCAAAGGCGGGTGGTCTTCCTGCATGGCACCGCCCGCTGTGCCCACCTCACATACCGACCTGTCCTATGATAAAATACAAAGTCATAGTAATCTATAGCGGCACACGAAAAGTTATCCACGACAGCGCCTAATAATAATTATAATTTACGTAAACAACAAATATGTACATACTTTTATTTTAAAAAAGGATGGTGAATTTTTTTTTTGGAAAGTGATTACCGTGACCAAGTGACAACTGCAATATTTGTAGTGTCGCAGCGGCGTTGCCGACCTTTAAAAAACGAGCAAGTTCTTATCATGGAAGACTTCTATAGGCCTTTTCCTGTATTCTGAAAAATAAGAGAAATATCCCGAGAATAAATTTTATCACTTAAATTGGATTAAAAACATGTGGAAATAATAATATTATCTATGAATGTAAGCTTTATATAACTTGTTGACAAATTGTATTTTCTGTTTATTCAAATATGCATTTCATTATTTATTAGAATAATACAGAACAGCGTATTATTGTAAAATGTTTAGTAAATTTATTAAAAATTGTTTATACCAAAATTTAAGACTACTGACCATCGTCTTAATACAAAATTAGTGTAAAATTTGTAAAGGACTTCGCTCTCGTAATCTGTCTTAAATGGTTGCTATCTTCCAATCGACTTCTAAAAAAAAAGAAGCAGAATTCTAATCTCTTTCTATCTTCGAATCCGATGTCTTCAAACTATAGCGGAACGTTTGAAAAAGGAAAGAGTTGTGGAATGCAAGCAGACATTCAAATAAAGAGGCTCGCGGGCGCGTTGGCGCCAACGTTCCAAGTCTACTATTTTTTTCCATCGAATCACGATTCAATTCGATCCGGACTAGCCGCTGACGACTGGCCGACTGTTGTCAATTCGTGCTAGTTGCCTCCGTCTGTTAATTAGCAAAACTGAACGCTTTTGTTTTTTTTTCTAAAATACAAAAAAGAAAATCTGTCGAAGTTTTAAGATGTTTACTCACTTTTGAATGCTAAGAAATAGATCTTGTAAATTATTTACATACATATATTTTTTTTTGATGCCAAAATTATTAAATGCTAAACTTGATTTCATATGTAATGAGAAAATAATAAAAAGGTATACGGGCTGTGATATTAGTGTTTTTTTATTTAATTCACGATAAAAAAAAAATCCCTTCACGTAGAAGAAAAACGACCTGCACTACGAGAATCTTTCAACAATATCCTTCACCACGGTCGACATTTGTCATTGCTTGTGTATTTTTTAATCTGTCCATTGAAAGTGTAACGACCGTCTAATTGTAATCCATCGTGCGCCACCTGAAAACGGTAGATTTGCCGCATTCGGAAACTGTCACAGGATACGGGGATTGGATTAGAGTAACCGTGCGTAAAAAGCGCAATGCATTGTCCCTGATACAGCGGACCTTTTCTTATGGGATTGGATTGTAGTAATTCCAGCAAAAACGAAAATTCGAGACGACATTCGGATCTCAATGTGCACTAAACTCCCCGCACTGATTATTTGTTCGGCAAAGATTTGTAAATTAAACGCTGTACCCGGTCATGGATGGTTAGGTTTCGTGCTTACATAATTGTTAAATATCTGCCACTTACTAAAACTATATCTTTTGTAGCTATTATATATATTTTTTGTAGTTTTAAGTTTTAAAAATTTACTTTCGAAAGTTTACTAATCGTTTTTACATTGTCTATTGTCTCTTCTGTTCTTTTATTCTACTAAATGTCTAAGTATATCCTGACACTATAGCAACTATTATATCTGATGCAAAAACTAATTTGGACTCTAGAACAAAATTTTAATTAGCAGTAAAAAAAAAGCTACAACTACATTAATTTCGTACGTCAACGAATTTCCTCGACATTTTACACCAAGCGATTCTTTTTATAATTTCGTTTCGTTATTTATGCTACGCGCTTAAAAATTCTTAATAAATTTTAATTTGGCTCTTCGAGCATCATTGACTTAGGTTTTGACTTAAAAACGGACACTTATGTTATGATGTTGACGTAATTCCATTAAAATAATTTATAAGTTTGACTCATACGAGTAAAATATTTGTGATACTTATTTGGTTGATGAACATTATATTCGGAATTGTTTTCGCATTGGAATTGCTTCATAAGCAAATTAGATAAGATATTTAGTTGTGGCATTTAATAACGTAACATTTTGGTACCTACTAATTCAGTTAATGTGCTTAATAATGTTTTACTTAATGGAGAGTGTGCTATTGTATTCATTTGTCGTTAAATAGTAACGACCTTTAAATAGTATCAATAATTAATGATTTATTATTTTCTTGTGAAAAAAATGGGGATTGTGATTATTTAAAATATTATAGTGATAGAAAAGCTAAACATACCAATGTATATGAAAAGAGAGATAGAGGTAACAGCTATGGTGTTTTTTGATCATTTAAGTTGGAAATAAAAGTAAATTGAACTAATTCGTTATATACTCGTAGGGTATTTTTATTTCAAGAATTTTCCACCCATAAACGCTGTAATTGATATGGGGAAAGTTATTAATTTTTTTTCCAATTTCTTTTAATCGATTGTTACAACTCCCTCGTTTAGAGCTCACCGAATCCTCGGCCTTATGAGACTGTCTGGCAGAACACCTTGTTTAATCGGCACTCGGATTACCCCACCACGCCTGACTCATAGAATTATGTGATGACGTAACAATGCACGTTCGTGATCGTAAACAACTTATTCCGCGCAAATATATTACATTATTAACTCTAATATACAGAATTACTAGTTCCATTCTTGTTTTTCGCGGCCAGATAATACATTAAACGTTAACAAGATGTATAAACAAATATGAAATAGATCAAGTTAATAGAGATAAAATTGTATATATTTTTTATATCCACGATGGACGCACCTTTACACACCGACGAAATGTCACTCTAATTCGTCACAGCTCGTTGCCACCGGAACGATTCAGAAAAAAAAATGTTAACGAATTTCGAGAGAGATTAATTTGTCGTTTGGAAGGAAACTAGTTTTGCGAGACGGTCGAATCCGTCGAAAAAAAATTGACCAAAACCACAGAGATAATACGTAGCCGCATTAGTTTAGGACTGCTGTATTTTATTTAGAACAAAATTTTTAATGCAAATTCTCGAAGTTATATTTTTAACTAGCCGTCACTCGCCCGCTTTTGGGTGGTAATTTAATTTCAAAATGAAATCCCCATCAGTACGTGTACCAATTTTCTAATTCATGGATAGAAAGTTTCATTGAAATCTGAACCCCGCCCAACCTTTTTCCGCACCTTAGGTGTGGTATCTCTAAAAATCCTTTCTTAGTAAATACTTACACATCTCTTTTTATATTATAAGATCAAGTATTAAGAATCATATGTGTAATATGTAGGTACATAAACATTTTATCATATAGCAAATAGTGGCTATGAACCATGGTTCATACGTCATGATGTAGCCGCAACTTGTCCTTGATGAACGATCATTAGTTTTCAATTAACACAATCATCATTAATTACATCTACGGCCTCAGTCAAAGAATGAATGATAGAATGAAATTATAAGCAATTGCAAATCTTAGTATTAATTGTATGAAAATTTTCACAATCGTTAAAAATTATTCAAACTGCATTATAATTTGTATGAATTATAAAAAAAAAAACATTTTAATTATGTAACGACCTTCGGTCTCATTGTCGGTAAAAGTCACTTTTTTTTTATCGGCAACGAGCTAACATTTGTCCTCTATTTGACATGATGTTAAGTGATAATGAGGCCATAGTAAAGAGCCCTCGCTTCGAATACTTTGCCTCTCACATGTATGACTCCTTGAACGCAGCAACTATGTTACGGCGGCAGACTGACATCGAGAGTGCAGCTCGCCAGGCTTGTTCGCTCAAGTGACTCGGGATCGAATACAGGACATCCGCTTTACAAGGCAAGCGGCATACCACGGCGCCACGTAGGCTGTCACAGTGTAAAACTGAGCTCACGTGTTTGTCTTAATATGTTCCACCAGTCCAATATCCATACAAAATGTCCGGAAAGAATCGAATCTTTTTACTGGTGGAAGAACTGCCAACTTCTATCAAAATGTATTTAAACATTATAACTATGTTTATCATAATATAGACACGGATGATGTCCTTACAATATATTTTATTTATTAAAAAAATGTAACATGTAAATGAGTTTTGTGTTTATAATCTGTACAGATACAAGGAAAATATTTATTTTTAGTTCGCCAATAGCGTAGAAACTATCTGAACATATCGGGAATTCACTATTTGACGAAGAATAAAAAAAAACTTTATTTCTGGTATGCAATTTCCCGTTTTTATGTGCATATATTTTTCTTCAATAAATAAATGCTCGGTGTCCGTACTCAAAGGGTGACAATCAAAACTCATTTACTAGGCCTCCACCGTCCATTGTCTGTCTGTCAAAGTGTCAGAGGGCTCTAGCTCATGAACCGTAATAGATGGAAAGTTAAAATTTCTATAAATTGTGTGTTTCTATTGCCCCTACAAAAACAAAAATATACTCAGAAGAAACGTGATGTTATAGACGTTAATAGTACGGAATCCCGTGCGGAGAGAGTCCAACTCGCACTTGGACATTTATTTATTAAGAAAAATTTATTATGAAATGTTCATGATTTAATTAATTGGTCTCTAACAGAGCAGGCCCATTATCAGCTGGCGATAAATACATACCGTTATACCTACGTTACATACTATGTAAAAGTTTAATTTTTCTATTGAACTCGCCTTGCTCTGAATATGTCTAAAGTGACGTAACAGTGAACACGCGCAAAGAGGCCTGTCTTTAACACGCTCTCTTGACCCGATGGAGGCCGGGGGAAATTGTTTGGAAAATGGACGCCCTTACATTTTCGATAAGGATGTAACATATTTTACCTGTACTCATACTATATTTTCATTTTATGCTGCGGCTTGTTTTTATTAAAATTGTGGTTTACCGCTTGCCTTATAACAGGGAGTCCGCTGTTCGCGGCCACATGAGTGGAGTTCGGATGGCGGTAGTGTTTCTTCGAACCAGCGTTGCCAGCTACAAGCCTCAATGCCAATGAATTGCCATAACAGATAATAGTGACAGCCAGAAGTATTGATATCTCTGGGCAATCACGTTTCACCATTTACGGCCTCGTTGTCACTTAATATCAGTTGAAATCGAGGTTAAGTGTTAGCTCATAAACTATAAAAAAAGGCGATTTGCGCCGTAACTTATATCCACAACTACTCACACTTTCACATTATGGAATAATATCTATAAGCGTTTGGTTTTCATTAAATCAATCCCACATCATAATTTTATGACAATCCGCACCGATACATGTGAACTGGTACGTAGTAAATGTTACGTATTTTATCATTATAAAACCGTACTACATAGTAAAGAATTGAGTATTTCTTATCGTTTATTCGACAACACTGTCTGTTTGATAATAGTGAGACTTCTATGCGGACGTTACGAGCACTTCTCTCTTTTGTTAGGTTTTCTAGTTTTGAAAATTTAAATGTTTTTTTCTTATAGAAATGTTGATCAATCATCAAGTTACGTGAACGATTTACGGATTCACATGATGTTCAACTGAAGATTTTCTTTTCAACAAATTCGTAAATTTGATTTTCAGTTAAACAATTGTAAAAACAGCATTTTTGTGCTTCAAATATTATAAAAAACATACTAAAACAAAACAATACTAAAGATTTCACAATAAGTAAATTGAATATGAAAGCTTTGTTTTTATAATGGTATATTTTAATGACGTCTTTCGAAATTTTTTTAAGAAAAGAACACAAAAATTGCTTCATGTTTTTGTATTCTATTAAACTAGAGATAGGTTTGCATTGTAACATAATCACACTAAAGAATTATAAATCTTATAAATTGAATAAATTCAATAAATAGCATAGTATGAACACGTAATTCATCCTTTGTGATTAGATCAATTATCACGCATTTCGTGCGTCTCAAGTTGTTAATTGCATGAAATATAATTGTATTACGTATCACAAATGAAGTTGAACGGGAACGATTTATTAACGCGCCCGAGTGGGGGTTAAAGTGGATAAAGTGATAAGGGTGGTGGGTAGGGGTAGGGCGCGAAGCCGCCGACTAAGGTGAAGAGATAAAGCAATCCCGCCGAACCAAAGGCAGTTACGACTAACGTGCTAAAACGCTGCCCGTAAGTATGGACCGGAATCCTGGTAATATGTTTTGAATTTAGAACGATTTAATTTGAAAATAACTTCTAATTAGAGGTCATTTATGACGTCGTCTTTTTTTAATTTCAGTGTAAAAAAGAATCCAGTAGATAATTACAGTTACATAAGTCGCGATTGTTACAATAATTTACTAAAGTCATTAACAGATACCAAATGATGAAAGACATGTATTAAAGTAATTATTAAATATGTAATAAATAACGTTAAATACTTATAATTGAGAACAAGAATCTTAAGTAAAGGATAACATTTATGCAGTGCCATACTTACTTAGCTAATGGGCTAGATATTCACTATTGCAACTTAGTTGATGACCCCCACATCGTAACTAGATACGTATACAAACGGTAATGCTCAATATATATTTTGTACGAAATACAACTAAAAAAATAATTTTGCTACATTATTACGCAGAGCTTTTTAAATATTAATAATTGGTATAAACTGTGTAAAATCAAGTATACACTGCCGGCCAAAAGTTTGAGACCACTTTGAAAAAATTACAATATTGAATAAAACTCAAAAAGTTAGTGCTCTACAAATTATTTATTTACCTTATTAAATAGGG
>DWQX01007189.1:0-10402 GCA_018245475.1 Pharmacophagus antenor | reverse complement strand
ATTATATATATATATATATACAAGACTATTACTATTACTACAAGATATTTATATCGTTTCAATAACAAAGTCTTTAATCATATGAAAAGAAGCATGTGTATGATAACTTACTTCCTTGTTTAGTATTATACATAAATAAATAAATATTATCTTTTATACTACGCACTAAAGGGACTTTAGGTATATGTGATTATAGCTAGGAATACGTTTACTCGAAGTAAGCGACTGTCTCCATGGCGAAGTTGTACGCTTACCTTATAACGTGGAAGTTCAATACGCTGATCACAGGACTATTGGTGTGAAAACATATATTTGAAAGCCCGAAGTGTTCTGAACAACGCTTTAGCTTCTACGGCGTCATTGTCACACAACTTCTAGTATAATCTAGGTCAAGTAATAGCCAAATTGTAAGTCCTACCTATAATTCTGCTCGTCGCACGTTAAGAGTCGTTAACTCAATAATACTAATTACTAGTTAAAGCGTCCTTTAAACCGAAAAATACACATATACACGCACACACAATACTGCTTCCACAACACTGGTTTGCGGTAGAAATAAGATCAGTGGTTATAGCTAATATAATTTTTACCTATATTGATAATATTTATATTTAATTAAATAAGGATAATTGGATCCGTTATAAGTATACTTACATTTGTTTCTCTATATTCAAAGATATTGCCTTCACAAAGGAGACATATGAAAAGTGAAAGAAGTAACTTTTGATCAATGTGAAATATTATATTTATTATATCACCGGATGAATACGCCCACTGTTGATAGGTCATGAAAAAAGCTTTACATGTGGGCGAGTTCTACTAAGTATTATGAGATCAGAAAATTCTTTTTATAAAATATCATCTGTGTTCTATAATTTATTGTAGAGAAATATATGAAGTTGTTTGTTAGCCTAAACCAAACGGCGTATATGCGCCAGGGCGCAACCTTGTCTCCCCAAAGTATTTCTCGTCTTGTCGTGGCGGAGGGACTAAGTAACTGTGGCCTAGTCACTCTCGGTATATTGAAGAGGAACCAACCTGGCCAGCCTGAGGTGTCCACTCGAGGGCTTGAGAAGCCTGCCTCGAATGTGTGCCGATCGGTTGCGGGCCAGCGTGCGGCGAGCGTGGCGCCAATCGCGCTGCCTTCATAGTCGTGGTGAAGTCGCGGGGGGAGAGGAGTGACGGTGCTGCGGCTCGCCGCCATCCCTTTCCTTTGCGACAAGGCGGTTTGGCTCCACAAATGCGGCGGCAGTGGGGTTACAGGGGAGAAGGAGTAACTCTGTCTCCCGCGGCAGAATTTCTGTAGGTGACGGAGCTGAAGACCAGATCCGCCGCAAGGGGCTATATGGCTTATGTTTTCGGGTAGTAGCCCTGTTGGCTCCCATGGCCTCTGGGTGACGGACTCGGGGAGGAAAGGGGGGGGGGGTTCATTTATAGGGTTACACGCTGTTTTTTAAATACCAAATTTACGGTTATTTTATTAAATAATAATTAGTATGAAATTACCATAGATTATAGGTACGGTAAATTACTTTAAAAAAAAACCTAACCTTATTTTTAGTGCCATAAAGTCAAAATTTAAATATATCATTTAAACAATAACAATGCTGTGAATTTTATTACCTACAGTGTACATACATTAATGAAGAAGTACTTTCGCTAATTTGTTTTATGCCATTTTTCCATGAAACATTGTATTCGTATCAAGGAAAATGTGGAGCGTTCAACTTATTTTTGCGTAATTGTAATTTCCGAGTATGTACACGATTGTAAAATGAATTGTGAAAATATAAAGTGCGCAAACAATTTTCTAAATCCTCTCTTATCTGTGTAATAAAAGTATAATTTTATAATATAATTGTATTTACTCCTTAATAATTGCTTTTCAAGATTGCACGTACCCAAACTTGTTTCACATAGCAACTATAATGAACGTATGATATCTTAAAATGTACTCTTGTTTTTATGACGAGATGATACATATCTTTTGATTAGCATTGCCTTCATTAATAATTGTCATTTTCTGATAATTTTGTTCGAATTTCTGTTATTAAATTATTCGCTAAAAGAAAAATAATATAATAAATTGTTCATATAACAAGATTGCTTTACGTGATTTATTTTCTTGTTGGAATATCGATGGTAATCGTATAAAATTTATAAATAATTTCAGCAGAAGTGAGAGAAAATAGAAAAAGTTGGTTATATTTGTAAACAATAGATGAACATTTTTGTCTCTTCTTAAATTTCTGGTATGTTCAGTTCAATTTAAAAAAAATTCAATTTTAGACAAATTAGATATAACATTGAATATAAAACACAACGCTAGAACTTAACATAATCTTGTGTTTTATAATTTTTGTTTAATATGAAAAGATTCAGTTAAAGATAATTCTCTTTTGCCCTTCTAAAACCCATAATTTCTCAGCTATATATTAGATATTACAATTAGTACGTCGCACACATTTACTTTTTACTTACAAAGTGACGGTGTCAGTTATAAAAATAATAGGTCGCTACGAGAAACAGGAAATACTGGTTTGTGGAGACGAGTGAATGGAATATTTCCCATGGCGTTACATTACGAGTCTTCGTCTCCTTAGTAACCTCATATGTTCATTCAGCAACGTTAGGGTTGCCACTATACAAAATTAGTTTAAAACTAATTTAAATTTTTAAACAGTAAATGATACCCATTACAAAATACTTTTCACCGCCTCGTGGCGCAGTAATTTACCGCTTGCTAGGTAACATGGAGGACCCGGTTATTCAAAATGAGGTGAAAATAAGGTCAAGTGTTAACCGATAATCGATTAAAAAGGTAGCAACGCATAATCAAGAGTTATATCGAATAAATAATTTTCATTAACAAGGATAAGTAAGGATAAGTATATGTGTCTACATATATAGTTATGTATAATTTTGTCTTAAGCACGACTTATTTTCCATCAATAAAAAGGTTATGTAATAATCGTCCAAAAGTGGAACAACGGACATCCCTATATACCACGTCGAGCATGATACGATCTCCGTGCTCGTTCATCAAAGAGAATGGAACAAGAACGTTTTCGTTGGCGGTTAAATGTGTAGAATTCATCCGGGCTCAAATACAAAACTCTTTATACGACGAATTACTTTTTTCTTACCGGCCATCATTTTTATAGACGTACACAAGATTTTTTTCCTTCTATGATTTTTGCGCGGCTTCCCTTTGTTTCTAATCGCTTTTTAGTATTCATGCCATGGCTTTCTTTAATCTTTTTCTAGGAATCCACAAGATAAACAACATTAATAAAGGTCGTTTCCGACTGTTTTTGTCTGAATAGATTTATAGTGTCGTTTTTTTTTTTTTTGCTGTTAGGTTAAATCGGTGTTTTCTTGATTAAGTGAACGTTTCAAATGTAACTATAGTTTTTATTTATTGGTATTTAAAATACGATCAAGACATTGATCCAATTGGATACGTCTTTCACTTATGGAATAGGCTTGGTTTTAGTTTTCAAACAGCGATATCTTTTCAAAATTGACCATAATATATTTGTTCAAATCAATCTTATACTCGATTAGATTGGGTTCTTTGGTTATTAAGAATGGTAACCTGAGATCTAGCATATAATTTTGTGAAGTCATCCTTTAATCGAGTTGTGTTTAGGTATCTAGTTGTAGCGGCTGGGCTCGAAGATGTTTTCGTTGTTAGTCTTTTTGACGACTATTACAGCTTCATCAGTTAGTGACCCACGAATCCGGTGATCCGTGGCGCCATTACGTTTAATATTTATATATACTTTTTATTGGAGGAGAAAATGTTCCATTCTTTCGGGAATGATAGATTAAATCTTTTATGAACATATTATCACCGCGATCGAAAACGCGGGCGTCAGCTAGTACATAATATACGAGTCAGAGCCAGATCTGGTCGACTTCTCAGAACCAGTCAACGGGCTAATGGACCAATTAAATATCTGGGATAATTTTATTCATAGAAATATAAATACATATAAGCGATAAAGGTTAAACGTGTATCCGCTTCAAGCAAGTTGAGTGAATAATTAGATATATTTTGTGGTTTCTAATCGAATACCGAAAAGTTTGATCGGATATGATTTTGTCGATTTGAGCAGATGGTACAAAGAATATACATTTGTCTCCGTTTATTGGAAACGTAAATAAAGAAATATAAGGGTAAATCGCTTTACGTTATTCTACCATTTTTGTCCTTCACATCCCTCTGTATAAAACCGATATCAATTATAATTCCTTTAAACCTTGTCCTACTTACCGTAACTCTATCAGAGTCTGGAATGAGGTACCTTCAAAAATACGCGCAGTCGTAATTTAAGTATTCTTAATACGAATCGGGAATACTATTCCTTGCTGTTATTACTTACTATTTTTTCTCCTGTAGCTCTTCTCGGGTATTACTAATGGTTATGTATTATTTGTGATATGTACCTACTTCCAAGGTGCTGTGATCCCGAGCCACAGGAGTAGTGGTGTCTGAACGGCAGTGAGGTTTTTCAAACCCACGTGGCTATCACCATTGATGTGAATCTGCCACCATATCAGTATTGCTTTCTTCAGTAATACATGTGCGAGCCAGATGTATTCTGAGTGAATACAGTGAACACTCTCTCTGTATGTAGTTAGTATTGTAGTTTTTAAATTATTTTATGTTACATTACAAGTTACCTATTTAATAAGGTAAATAAATAATTTGTAGAGCACTAACTTTTGGAGTTTTATTCAATATTGTAATTTTTTCAAGGTTGTCTCAAACTTTTGGCCGACAGTGTATGTATTCAATGAACGTGTTCACGAAGTAAAGAATAAACGCAAGATTGTTAATTGGTTTTATTTTTCGTCCGCTTCGATCCACTTAAACTTTGCTAATGGATTACAGAGTTAATAAATATTAACTCCCTGCTAATTTATCAGTTCTTTATTTTTTAACTTCAGCCGGCAGTTTAGAGAATTAAAACTTTTTGACCTACTCCGTAAGTGTTTGAATTGTTTGGTATAATTTGATGTGCGATAGGTTTAACCTTAAATATAGAAAATGTAATGTTATGATAGTATTAAAATTGCTCCAAATTTATTACGATATCACAGTTCAAACCACGCACGATAATACCTTGATAAATTTATACGCACCACTAATATATAGATATACGCATGATAATAAGGTTGTCTGGAAGGGACTGCTTTCAACAGTAAGACCGCCTTTTGCACTGCTAAGGTATTCTTTTACTACACTCTATTTATAACAGTTACATTCTTTTATTTTGTTTAATATGTATTTTATTTTGTTTTTGTTATGCAATAAAGACTATTATATTCTAATACCAATGTGTGAACAAATATGGCTGGGTTTTTATAAATACAGATGATACCTGAATTATAATTCCGCAAACAGTTTATAAGAATTATTAATTGAAAAATCCCACACGCCGTGGCGTAATGCTACGCGAAATTATTCAGTACAAGGCTCCAACAAAGATAACTCCGAGGTTTTCCTTCAGAAATACCAGTTCGTAATAATGGTCGCTAAGGCCAAGAAGTAAAAACTTGTAATTAATTAATAATTCGTCGTATTGTTACATTTCCACAAAAAGTACTTCAATTGTTATACATACCGATATTGTAAAAGAATGTACTCTATCGTAAACACTCATCCTCAAGAAGGCTATGAAGCTTTCTGTAGTTTCATTTTTAGAGTATTGTTTACGTAATTAAAATATACAATTAAGTAATTAAAATATATTTTTCGCGATGAATTTGACATGAGAATATCCTTTATTTCAACGTATAGAAATTTAGAAATAAAAAAAATCTTTATTAGAATAATGTGTCAATGGGATGTGTATGATATAAATTGCGTGTAAATGAGAACACTTTAATTAACCTAAGAATAAATATTGATTAACGAACGAGGTTTAGTTATTACACTACGTAAATGATAAAATAGCAAATCATTAGATATTCCATTTACGAAATTCTTAACTACAGCCGCAATTGCTAGAAGCACTGTAAGTGATATTGTATTATATTAGTGTAAAAATATAATCAGTTGGCGGTGTAACGTAAAAACTTTTAAATCAGTCTGTTGTGACGTTTGCCGGAATCCTTAAATGTGTAGTAATAATAAACATTGAAAATTTAAATGAGTTTAATGAACTTTTGTGTATTGGTTACAGGGACATATCAATTGCCGTTATTGGCGCGAATTAATAAAAAGGACAACATTATACATTTGTTTAAATTACAATGTTTCCAGTTCAATAATTTAAATTATTGATGTTCCGTTTTGCCGTAACACAGTCAATTTATGTTGCCATGACTTAGGCAGACAACGTGGAGAGCAGTAAGTAGACAGTGTTTCACATGAACATTATTTTAAGTACAAATTCTCGTCCCGAAACATAAATACTTTTTTCCTAAAAAATCAAGCATTGAAAATAGAAAATAAGAAAGAAAAAAAAGATTCAATAAAATCACACTTTCTTATTTTCCTACTTATAAGGTTGAAGTTTTACTTCGTATTTTATCGATCACAGATTATTAGATTTACTACGAAGTTCTTAAGAAAAAAGTACCAACGTACAAAAGGTGCGTGGTCAAAAATAAATAAAACCCTCCTGTTAGTTTTGAGTACACCATCCTATACTCCACTTGTTAATCAACAACAGGATCAAGAATGTGGGGTTTTTTGGTACATCGACATTTAAATGAATTGACTACTCAATATTACTTAAATTGTATAATGTGATTTAATTATAAACGAACATATGTCTAATATAGTTTAGTATGGATTTAATTTTTAATAAAGATTGACAAAGTACATTGGATGCGTTCACAATTGACATTCTTTTTTCTTACTTATGTAAGTATTAAAAACCAAAATAATTAAAAATAAATTGTTTTTAAATATTTTTAAGCCCTTTATAGCGGAATGTGAATGGATTATTATTATTAAAATAAAATTTTAAAAAATGACATTTCTTAAGTTAACAAGAATTACACTATTTCATAATAAAAAAAAGCCGTTGGAAACTCCCATAGTAAAGCTTGTTTTAATTTATTTTCATTGTGTGTACTGGTATATCCTCGTGACCTGTCGTATTCCGCGGTCTGAATCATTTCCCTGTAATGACATCATAAGTCTTGAGCTCATAAATTGCTTACGTAACTTACGTCAGAGAAAAGCCTAGTAATAATTATTCTAGTACTCTGTTGGTATTACCCCGTTGAAAAAATGCAAGCGACTAAAAGTACCATGTGCTTTTTAACACCCGGCTTCGATTCCCGGGCCAAACAAGTATTGGAGATTGGCTAGTGATAGAGAACTCGCCTATCTAGCTATCATCCCCATTATCTTTCTGTCACAAAAAAACAGTATTGTTGTTTTACAGCACTAGTACATGTAAAAGCCCGAACTAGCGTTGGCAAACATGCTCTAATATCTACAGCCTCATTATAACTTAATAAAAATAAAAGGCCAAATACGAGTCGAACTCGGACGGCGAAGGGCTCCGTACTATAAACTTCAATAAATATCACGGTTCTTATATTATCTAATTTTTTGCTGTTTTTTTTTTATCGCTTATGGGCTAACACTGGGCCTCGATTTCACCTGATGTTAAGTGACAATGACGCCGTAGATGGTGAAGCGTGGTCGCCTAAATTACATCTGGCTGTTATGGCGACCGATTGACATTGAGGGTGGTAGTTAGCCAGGCGGATTTGAAAAACCCTATCACCATCCAGACTATACTATTCCTGTGGCCCAGGAATCAATTTCAAGATCCCCGCGTTACAAGGGAAGCGGCTAAACTACGGGGCCACAGAAGCAATCAAAAAATAAATCTTTTAGAGGCAACAACACTACATAATCTGTGAAAATTTATACATTCTACCTATTATGGTACATAAGATAGAGCGGGATTATACCGAACATCATGATTTTCGATCTTTTTTTCGATTACATTTCCGAAATTCTCCACAATTTTTTTTAAATGTTTCTTCATTTATTTAGTAGCCCAATTTTTATAGTATCATTACTGTGTGAAAAGAAAAATATTATTATACTATCGGCGGGTAAAATCATGAGGAACTTGACTCACAAATTTCGTCAGAAAATTAATGTATTGAAATAATGTGCAATTTTATAAAAACTAAGTAAAATAAAAAAATGAATAGAATAGAATGAGTAGAGGATTTCGTTAAAATTCGGAAAATATGTATCACAAAATATTTCAAAGACAATGTTTCAATAAACAGATAATTGCGAGTATATGGAAAAGGCGTTTATACCCTTCCCGCCGATAGTGTATTGAGTAATAATTATAATAATAAAAAATTACAGCTCTCTGACGTATATTGTGTATTTGATTTGCGAAAAAAAAACCTATCTCCATTATCGTATCGTCCAACAGAGAACATGGCGGATTGTATATGCGTCCATAATTAATATTAGCCTTCGCTAGCAGACAGTAAGGCGAAATTAGTCGTTTCTTATGAATGCTAAGGAAGATGGTGCTTAGACCATCTGTGCCTCTCGGATGCGATGCTCGCACAAATACCGGCCGCCCCAGTGACGACATTACAAAATGACGCACTGACAAGCCGAAGAATTTGTTTGGATTTTATATAGAAATTAGTTTTTAGGTAAATAACCATAAATTTCAAATAGTTATTTGTTCTAATAGATAAAGACGATGATAGAGTTGACACGTGCTAATTCCGCAAATATCCTTATAGAGTAAACAATAAAAAAATGCTATGTTCATTTTCGATATTAAATATTTTACGTCGTCAAAAATTCAATCACAACGTATCCCGCCATATTTTTTACAAGTCATGTTATGCTATCTCTTAACAATTGTGCGTATCGATGTTCTTATAAGAATATGCTATTGTTATTAACACGTTTTTAATATCCCATATACCAAATTTTTAATATTATATTACGTAATAATTAATAGATCAAAGTGTTTAAATTTAAAACGTGTAAACAATTTGCATTTATGTGATCTTATACTTAAAATTTAAATGGTTGTGAAGAATTTTGATTCGTGGCGCAGGAATATCTTTTAACACAAAGGTTCCTGGTTCAATTCCAGCGCACAATGAGAGGCGTAGTCTAAATAGTGGTAAGGATTTTTATAACCCGCCTAGAAAGCCATAGGGCTCAAAGTCGCTATAACAACGTCACTATGTTCTAGGTGTCTTCAAATTCAGCAGCAGATTATTCTCGCCGAGCACGCTTTAATATATACGATGTCATGATCACTTAATATTAGCTAAAATTGAAGTTAGGCCATTATTGATCGAAGAAAAATTATACGAAGCAATAACGCACGAGAGCCAATTTGAAACAAGCGCACTATAGAAAGCCATCGTCGGCGTTCGCAGAACAGCGTCCCAGCACAATACTCCAGCTGCTTACGAGAAATACCGCTTTCCTAGTACCGAGACGGGGTACCGCCGCGCGAATGCATGCACGTCTTTACTACGAAATCTGATGAAGACGTTAACTGCGCCGTAGCCAAAGTAAAAAACGCATTCAGGGCTCCAGAATAGGGATCAAACGTCTCTATGAGCCGGAGCAGAGGACCAATGACTTTGTTGTCAGTATAATGTAGGGGTGTCAGTTCTGATGATTAATTATTATTAGTTAATTATTATGAGAAAAATGTTCATACAAGATGATTCATAGTTTTCACGATTCTTTTATTCGTAATATATTTATTTTATTTAACAGCTTTTATCTCTTTATTTCGATTCGTGAACTCACTGCCTATTCTGTTTCGATTGATTCCTGTCATAAAGCCATATGAAGAACATCCACAAAATTTATACAATAATAAATAAAGATCGCGGTTTAACTTGAAACTTTGACGTATATACTTCACAATAAAAGAAATAATCAAATTCGGACTATAAAACGTTTGGTAATACATATAAAACCTATATAGTAGGGACGAAATGACAAAATATTAAAAATGCGCACTAAATGATCCGTAACAACCCATTTTCAGTTCGAATAACGTGCGAAACGTCGGAAACGTCAGAACAATGGTGTCGCAGTGGCAAGTCCGAATACGCAATGCGCCCTACGCAATAAATTACCCAATTTCCTCCAAATGATTCAGTTCCAGTAAACTACGTCCGTCGAAAACAATGCAAACACGTATTTTGACGCACTGTTACGCCAACTTTCGTTTGTGGACGAGTTCCCCTGACATGGTTTTGTATTAACTGCGTATTTATACTCTAAGAATAAATGTAACTCAATGGAACTTTAAATTCTCCGAATGTTATGTTATTTTGTTATAACCTACGTGCCTGTTCAGTAAACCAAATGCTCACGAAAAATTAATACACATATATATATATATATATA
>DWQX01007188.1:0-10404 GCA_018245475.1 Pharmacophagus antenor | reverse complement strand
CCCGGCGACTTTTATTTGTTTCCTCGGCTCGAGCAACACCTCAGGGGCAAGAAATTTGAGGATGATAGCGAGATGATAGCTGCTGTAGAGGTATTTTGGGATAGCCAAGATAAAGATTTTTTTAAAGGGTATTTTAGGTTTAGGGAAACGTTGGACTAAATGTATCGACTTGTTAGGAGACTATGTAAAAAATAAATTAAATTTAAACTAGAATCGTTGTTTTATTATACTCATTATCATTACTTTTTGATCGCACCTCGTAATTTACATGAAGCGAGAAATTGCTCATCTTCTCTGGGCGGCATTGTTATACGAGTACATGTTAAAAGTACAGTACATTTTAAAAACTACTTTTGTTTAAATATTTCATAATTGTAATGTCTTTTGATATTATTATTTAATAAAAATATGTAACATAATAACAGATGCTACATTACGTTGGCTCAGGCTCTGGCCATGAGCATGGGCGGTGCACCGTGTGGGCCCGCTGGTACAGGGAAGACGGAGACTGTGAAGGATATGGGTAAAACTTTGGCAAAGTATGTAGTTGTATTCAACTGCTCCGATCAAATGGATTACAGGTTTGCTTTATTGTTATTTAGAAGCAGATTTAAATTGATTTTAATAATTATTTATCTACTTTTAAATTTGAAAAATCAGCTATATTATGCAATAATTGCATCATTCACACAATATTGATATGAAATTGAGGACATCTTGTCTTCATTTGTAAGGATCATATTTTTTACAACATCAAAGTTTTAAATTATTCTCTTGATAAATTGCATTTTTGCATAAATCACAGTGGAGGGAGAACGATATTTTCTAGACAGATTCAAGTTAAAATAGAAAATTGACATTATTAGGATTGAATAGAGTAAGTAGTATTTGCTATCCAGTAAACATCCGTAGATAGTTTATCTCAAGTTCGAGGCCAATAATAATTGTAAAAAATTAGTCTATAATACCGGGTGTCCCATAAGTCCTTTGAACTAAAAAAAAGTTACTTAAAAAAATTATGTACAACATGAAATTTTTATTTATTGTTTAGTAATTAACATAAAAAGGGAATTATTTATTAAAAATCACTTTATCTAAATGTGCTCCATTTCGTTCTTGGCACTCCTGTAAACGACGACTAAAATTTTCTATCACTGAACGGCAAGTACGCTCTGAAATGCTTGACATTTCTCGCCGTATATTTTCTTTTAGTTCATCAGTTGACCGCGGATTTGTTTCGTAGACTTTAGACTTAAGGTAACCCCATAAGAAAAAGTCCATTGTACTCAAATCCGGGCTACGTGGTGGCTACGGAATGTCTCCTCTCCGAGATATCACTTTGTTAGGGAAAAATTGACGGACGACGGGCATAGCAGTGATAGAGGTATGAGCAGTTGCGCCATCTTGTCGAAACCAGGTCCGGGTATTGAAACTTCAAAAATTCTGTAACTCTGGTGTAAAAAAAATCCTCGATCATTGCCACATACCGCTCCGTAGTAACAGTAACCGCACGAACATGTTCGTTCTCAAAAAAGTATGAGCCTATGATGCCATGCGTTGACATAGCCGCCCAAACTGTTACTTTAGGGCTATGTAAGGCTTTTGATGTTTGCAACATGGGTTTACGCTACTTCAGTAGCGACTATTTTGCCTATTGATATGGCCGTTAATGTGAAAGTGAGCCTCATTGGAAAATAACACGTGTTAAACGAAGTAAAGCGGTTCATCATTTCATTACACGAAATTAAGTCTATTGGTAGGATCAGTATCTTTTAATTCCTATACTAACTGAATTTAGTGTGGATGAAATTTCTTATCGTTCCTTGAAACGCGCAGTAACATCGATCTGGGTATATTTAATGCACTGGAACGCTTGCCAATGGATTGGAGTAAGATTTTCACAGACTGACTCTTGCACTACGTCGATGTTCTCTTCCGTCCGTGATGTTATTGCTCGGCCCGATCGTTGTTTATTCAATGTAGAGCCAGTCTCCTCGAACTTATGGACCCAATTTTTAATCGTATGAAGACTAGGACAGTCATTAAACGTGCGTAAATTGCGATACTCTCTAATTGTTGTAAACGCACAATGGTGGCCGAATCATTGTTGTGATAAAACTCACGCACACAAAATGCACGGACCACTCCGGTGAAACGCTCCAAGGCGTCTGAATTTCGAAAGACCGATGCTGCCCCCGGACTCCACGCGCACTTCGAATTTTATTCGAAATTTAAATTTCAAAGGACATATGGGACACCGTGTATTATAGCGTGATATTTATAATATTTATATTTTAAATTATTTTAGACAATAATAAACATGTGGAACCTTTTCAGTTCGTGTGTAAATATTATTCATGTATATCTTTTAAAATTGTTAAAATGTCTAATATTATGATGCTCTATTACATTGAAAATTTGAACTTTTTAAATTCCAAAAATGTATAATTTTTACATACAATACTTGTAACGTAACATAACATATGATTTGTAACATATTCTATCTAAGACATTGTTAACTATGTTTGTTTATGATAAGAAACAAATGCATCATTGTTATTACTTTTATTGAACATAAAAATAATGAACCTTTTTAATGATAACACCCCCTATTGATAATTACACATAAATTCTATAAAGATAATTTTTATTATATCTTCTCTTAAAAACCACTACAACAGATCTCGTCGGAATTATTGAGGCTAGCAGATTATTTTCTAATCTTTCGCTATTCGCCTTATGAAAGGAGAAGCAAACTGCTTTTATCTAACGCCAAGAATATTGACAAAGAATGTTTTATTTTTATAATTATAAATGTTCTGCCTTTTTAAATGTTACCTCTAACTTTCAGAGGTCTTGGACGTATTTACAAAGGTCTCGCACAGTCGGGCTCGTGGGGTTGCTTTGATGAGTTTAACCGTATTGAGTTGCCTGTTTTATCAGTTGCGGCGCAGCAAGTTGCCGTCGTGCTCGCAGCTAAAAAAGAAAAGAAAAAAACCTTTCTCTTCACAGACGGTGACATGTCGGATATGTCACCGGAATTCGGTATATTTATTACAATGGTAAATATTGTTATTATAATTAAAGAATATTTTTAATATTCGCAAATGCGCACAATTTCGTATAAATCATTCTGCAGAAAAATAATTAATTACATAATAAAATATGAATATATATTTTAGCACAGTAGTTATTCAATGTATACGTGAACACCGATTCGTTTCCGAGAACGTGTGAGTAGTCGAATTGAATGGTGTTCAGGTTTAGTCGAACCCTCATGGTTATCTACCACCCGCGATGTCAATTTGCCGTTATGACATCAGTGAAAACACGCTTCACTATCTACAATCTCATTGTTACTTAATCTCATGTTGAATCGGGGCTTACTGCCGAAAAAGAAATTGCTAAACAATAAAAAAGTGTATCAAACACAGACAACATCTAATTACTATTTACAATTGTTATTAAATATTTATATCAGAATCCTGGTTACGCTGGGCGGAAGGAACTGCCAGAAAATTTGAAGATACAGTTCCGCACAGTAGCAATGATGGTGCCAGATAGGCAGATTATAATCAGAGTAAAATTGGCGTCTTGCGGTTTCCTCGAGAATATCACATTGGCACGAAAATTTTATACACTTTACAAGTTGTGCGAAGAACAGCTAACTAAACAAGTAAGTCATCTTAAATTGAATGCAGTAAAATTAATTTAGAAGCAGATTACACAATTTATTTGTTTTAGGTTCATTACGATTTCGGTCTTAGAAATATACTTTCCGTATTGAGAACTCTCGGCGCAGTAAAACGTGTGAATTCAAAAGATAACGAGAGTACAATTGTGATGCGCGTCCTGCGGGACATGAATTTATCGAAATTAATTGACGAAGATGAACCTCTCTTCATTTCATTAGTGGCTGATCTGTTTCCGAATCAAGTGTTAGAGAAAACGACGTATCCCGAACTAGAAGATGCAATCAAGAAACAAGTTGATCAAGCTGGCTTAATTTATCATCCGCCATGGGTTTTGAAGATTATTCAAGTATTGTTTCAATTTTAAATTTCTATTTTCACAAAATATTTTTTATTTAACTAATGGAAATTAAAAACTTTAGCTTTACGAAACACAAAGAGTGCGACATGGTATTATGATACTAGGTCCACCAGGCGCTGGTAAAACAACATGTATAAATACCTTGATGACCGCTTTATCTGACATAGAAGAACCTCACAGGTAAAATTTAATTATAAAATATTTTTAGCCCTATACAATTTGAAAAGTAATAAAATAATACAACGTATTAAAAACTTGTAGAGAAATGCGTATGAACCCCAAAGCCATTACAGCTGCACAAATGTTTGGACGTTTGGATGTTGCTACTAATGATTGGACCGATGGCATATTTTCTGCATTATGGCGAAAAACATTGAAAATTAAAACAGGAGAACATATGTGGTTGGTACTGGATGGACCTGTAGATAGTATATGGATCGAAAATCTAAATTCAGTGCTCGATGACAATAAAACGTTAACATTAGCAAATGGTGATCGTCTAACTATGTCTCCAACTTCAAAAATAATATTCGAGCCAGAAAATATTGATAATGCTTCACCAGCAACAGTATCTCGTAATGGTATGGTGTATATGAGTTCTTCAGGTTTAGATTGGGAGCCAGGTAAAGATTTGAAACAAATGTTTCACCTAATTCAATCCGTTAAAATTTTATAGAATTAGTTTTTTTCAGTTCTCAGTGCATGGCTTATGAGACGATCTGAAAGGGAAATGGAAATATTTAGTAAACTATTTGAACAAACATTTTTTAATACGTATACATGGTGTACTCAAAATTTTACTTTTACTATGCGTGTTCTTCAAAGCAATATAGTTTTTCAAATGCTTAATTTACTAGAAGGATTAGTTCCACCACCGATCATAGAAGTTAAGGACTCGTCAGTTAATAAGTCATTAAATGGTGACGTAGAAGACAATGAAGAAAAGGAAAAAACTGAAGAAATTGTACTCTTTACGTATGAGCATTTGCAAAAAACTTATACTTTCGCTTTAATATGGGGATTTGGATCTCTTCTTGAGACAGAGGACAGAGTAAAATTCGATAAGTATTTAAAAACATCTTTTAAAGAAATTTTGGAACTGCCAAAGCATTCCAAAAATAAACCTAGTATTGTGTTTGATTTTTACGTCAAACATCCAGGCAAATGGGAATTATGGGACGACTTAATGACTAACTATCAATACCCAGATACAGCAACACCCGATTACTCAAGTATTCTTGTTCCTATTATAGATAATGTGAGAATAAACTATCTCATACACTGTATTGTTAAACAAGGTAAAGCAGTACTTCTCTTAGGAGAACAAGGATCAGCAAAAACTGTCATGATGAAAGCCTATATGAAAAACGCTAACCCGGAACAATTTATGGGACGATCATTTAATTTCTCTTCTGCTACAAGTCCTTATCAGTTTCAGAAGACTATAGAAAGCTACGTAGAAAAACGAAGTGGAACGACTTTTGGTCCCTCAGGGGGAAAAAAAATGTTGGTTTTTATAGATGACATAAACCTTCCACAAATAAATGAATGGGGCGATCAAGTAACAAATGAAATCGTAAGACAAACGATGAGCATGGGTGGATTTTATAGCTTAGAAAAACCTGGCGATTTTACTACTATTGTGGATATTCAATTTCTTGGCGCGATGGGGCAGCCAGGTTATATTGTCACATTAATTTTTCTTAATCAAAAGCTTAACTAATTTATTTCAGTAAACATCTATTTTACAGGTGGAGGAAGGAACGATATTCCATCTCGTTTGAAAAGGCAGTTTTCTATATTTAATTGTCCATTACCAAATAATGAATCTATAGATAAAATTTTTAAAGTTATAGGCGAAGGTCATTATAATGCAAAACGTGGTTTTACTACAGAAGTCAGATCCCTTATAAAACGAGTCATACCTTTAACACGAGAACTTTGGACGCAAACACGTTTTAAATTATTACCTACACCAGCGAAATTTCATTATGTATTCTCTTTAAGAGATTTATCAAGAGTTTGGCAAGGTATGGTTGGAACTTTACCTACTGTTATCGAGTCAGAAAAGTGTTTGATGCTATTATGGAAACATGAATGTTCACGTGTATTCTCAGATAGGTTTACACACCAGTGTGATAAAGATTGGTTTAACAATAAATTATATGACATTGCCTCAGAGCTTTTGGGTGTAGAATACAAAAAAATGATGGAAAAAGATCCAGTATTCGTTGATTTTATGAGGTAAATATTATTCATATAACACTGAAGTTTATCTTTAAGTATTTTGTAATTTATTTGATTTTTGTTTAAAGGGATGCACCTGAACCAACTGGCGAAGAGGGAGAAGATGCAGATATGGAATTACCTAAAGTATATGAACCGGTCTTTGATTTTGCCGAATTACGAGATAGACTGGATATGTTTCTCTCACAATTTAATGAAATGGTTCGAGGTTCTGGAATGGATTTAGTTTTCTTTCCAGATGCAATGCTTCATTTAGTAAAAATATCTCGAGTTATTAGACATCCTAGAGGAAACGTAATGCTGGTAGGCGTAGGTGGCTCTGGAAAACAATCATTAACAAAACTGTCTACCTTTATTGCGGGATACCGTTCTTTTCAAATTGCTTTAACTAGATCCTATAATGTTGGCAACTTTTTAGAAGATCTCAAGTTACTTTATCGTTCATGCGGCGTACAAGGAAAAGGAACGACTTTCATATTTACAGATTTAGATATCAAAGAAGAAGGATTTTTAGAATATTTAAATAACATTCTTTCATCAGGTGTAATATCTAATTTATTTACTAAAGATGAACAGCAAGAAGTTATATCGGAATTAACACCAATAATGAAACGCGAAAACCAGAAAAGAACTTTAACAAATGAATTAGTCATGGAATATTTTCTTAACAGAACTTGTCAGAATCTTCATGTCGTTTTATGCTTTTCGCCAGTAAGTACAATTATTTTAAAATTCTAACTAATTTCAATTTACTTATTTATATAGTTATTAATAAATTTTTAGGTAAGCGAAGCATTTAGGTACCGTTCTTTGCGTTTTCCGGCACTAATATCTGGTTGTACTATAGACTGGTTCCAGCCATGGCCAAAAGATGCTCTAGTATCAGTTGCTGACCATTTTTTGGCAGAGTTTGAGATTGAATGTACTACAGAAGTTAAAAAGGAACTGGTGACGGTATTAGGGACAATGCAAGATGTGGTGTCCAAAGTGTCAACGGATTATTTTCAAAGATTTCGAAGATCTTCGCACGTTACTCCGAAATCATATCTTAGTTTTATAGGAGGTTATAAAACTATTTACCAAATGAAACAGAAAGAGCTAGGTGACGGAGCATTAAGAATGGATACAGGTTTGGAAAAACTTCGCGAAGCGTCGATTTCTGTCGAAGTCTTGAAGAGAGATTTAGCTGTAATGGAACAAGACTTGGCTTTAGCATCTGAAAAAGCGGATCGAGTTCTTACTGAGGTAACAGAAAGGGCCATGCAAGCAGAGATAGTGAAAAATCAAGTACAAATAGTGAAAGAAAAAGCAGAAGCTTTAGTAGCATATATTGCTGAAGAAAAAGAGAAAGCAGAGATCAAATTAGAAGCAGCTAAGCCTGCTCTTGAAGAAGCTGAAGCTGCTCTTAATACCATAAAACCAGCGCACATTGCAACTGTCAGAAAATTAGGCAGACCCCCACACCTTATAATGAGAATAATGGATTGTGTATTAATTTTATTCCAACGAAGATTACATCCTTTGATACCCGATACCGCAGCTCCATGTCCTAAACCATCCTGGGCTGAATCACTTAAGGTTAATACAAAATGTTGTAAAAAATATATGAAATACATTTTTATTGTAATATTTTATTTTTTTCTTGTAGATGATGGCTAGTACTACATTTCTACTCCAGCTGCAAAATTATCCAAAAGATATAATTAACAATGAAATGGTAGAACACTTGGTCCCTTATTTTGAAATGGAAGATTATAATATGGACACTGCTAAGCGCGTGTGTGGTGATGTCGCTGGTTTGTTATCGTGGACAAAAGCTATGGCTTTCTTTCATAGCGTTAATAAAGAAGTGCTGCCTCTGAAAGAAAATCTTTTATTACAAGAAGCTAGGTTGAAGGTAGGTTTATTTTATTTAAATGTTTTCATTACACTATCATCAACATATAAATTAACTTTGTTTACATCTAAGGTAGCAATGGAGGATCTGGCTTCGGCGGAACGACAACTAGAAGAAAGAGAAATGTCGCTACGAAAAGTTAAGGAGCAATATGAATCTGCTGTTTCTGAAAAGCAACAACTCACAGACGCTGCCAATGTTTGTTTACGCAAAATGACTGCTGCTACTGCTTTGATAAACGGTTTGGGGGGTGAAAAAATTAGATGGACTCAACAAAGTAAAGATTATAAAGAACAACTTGGGAGGTTGGTCGGTGACGTAGTTTTAGCAACTGGATTCTTATCATATTGCGGACCTTATAATCAAGAATTTAGGAATAGTTTATTTAATACGTGGATGAGCATTCTCCAAAACAAACATATACCTGTTACTAATAATTTAAATATTACAAATATGTTGGTTGAAAGTGCTACTATTTCCGAATGGACTCTTCAAGGTTTGCCTAATGATGAACTGTCTGTCCAAAATGCTCTGATTGTTACAAAGTCTAGTTCTTATCCCCTCTTGGTCGATCCACAAAGTCAAGGTAAAAACTGGATTAAGAACAAAGAAAGCACTAATGAACTTCAAATTACCTCGCTTAACCATAAATATTTTAGGACACATCTTGAAGATAGTTTATCACTTGGGAGGCCTCTTCTAATCGAAGATGTAGGTGTTGAACTAGATCCTGTTATAGATAATGTTTTAGAGAAGAATTTCATTAAATCTGGTTCAATCGAGAAAGTTATTGTCGGTGATAAAGAATGCGATGTCATGCCAGGTTTTATGCTCTATATTACAACAAAATTGCCTAATCCTGCCTATTCGCCGGAAATCAGTGCGAAAACATCGATAATAGATTTTACTGTAACAATGCAAGGGCTTGAAGATCAGTTGTTAGGCCGAGTAATTTTGATGGAAAAATCAGATTTAGAAGAAGAGCGAGTCGCTCTTTTTGAATCAGTCATGAAAAATCAAAGAAGAATGAAAGAATTAGAAAGCAATTTACTGTGTAGATTGACGTCGTCAGAGGGTTCTTTAGTCGACGATGAAGCCCTTATTCAAGTATTACAAACAACGAAAACGACAGCAGAAGAAGTAAATGAAAAGTTAATTGTTGCTGAAGTTACTGAGAAAAAAATAATTAAAGCTAGAGAAGAATTCCGCGCTGTAGCAGCAAGAGGCTCCATTTTATATTTCTTAATTGTTGAGATGAGTAATGTTAACATAATGTACCAAAACTCATTAAAACAATTTCTGAATATTTTTGACAACTCTATCACCAAATCAACCAAAAATAACATAACTGAAGAAAGAATAAATTTGATATTGAAATACCTAACACATGAAGTATGGGCCTTTACATTACGTAGTTTGTATGAGAGGCATAAAGCTTTATTTACTTTGATGTTAGCTATGAAAATAGACTGCCATCGGGGTCTTATATCGCACGATGAATTTATGGCTTTTGTAAAAGGCGGGGCATCTCTTGATTTAAATGCAGTAACTCCAAAACCGTTTAGGTGGATTTTAGACATAACATGGCTTAATTTAGTCGAGATTAGTAAACTAGAAACATTTTCTGACGTTTTACAAAAAGTAAGTGGTAGAAGTTTTTGATATATATTTTTAATCTCTTATACGTATGTCTTTAACTCTTTAATTATAACCAAAATATTTTTAATAGATAACTACTAATGAAAAGGAATGGCGAATTTGGTACGAAAAGGCTAAACCTGAAGAGGATGTTATTCCGTCTGGTTTTAACGAGAGTCTTGATGTTTTTCGTAAATTGCTACTTATAAGGTCGTGGAGTCCAGATAGAACTCTCTCTCAAGCCCGAAAGTACATTGTAGGTATGTATAGAAAAGAAATAAGTAATGTGTAATAAATACATGCAAGATGTTAATTGAAACGGATATAAAGCTGAGAATACTCTAATAACAATATAAATTATTTTAACATATTTGTTACCTTTTACTCCTCCAAACATGTTTTGTAAAAACAAATTTATTGATTCATTAATACACCAAAAATTTATGTAAACTTATTTATTAATATTCAGAAACTAAAATGTAATTTAAGTAGCCAGTGTACTTACAAATACCAAATAAAACATTAAATAAAAATATCAGCGTCATATTTATATTAATATTATATATTTA
>DWQX01007187.1:0-10404 GCA_018245475.1 Pharmacophagus antenor | reverse complement strand
AAGATATTGGTGCAGTGAGTGTGACGTGGGATTCTGCGTACCTTGTTTTAAAATTTACAATACAATATCAAAATATTAATTTAAAAAAATGTTTTGAAAAAATTAGTTAAAACAAGTAATAAAAAACATGCAAAAAAATATTTTTCTGTACCTAAATTGATTAAAAAAATGTGTATTAAGGGGATAAATAATGAAATGAATTAATAGATTTACATTAAAATATACATATCTTAACTATACCCTGGCGATAAAATGTGTCAGCAAGAGTAAATAAATAATGGGAAAGATCTATGAAATTCCGAATATCATTCGACTCAATTCTTCTACAAATTATTCTGCATCGAATAATCATAATACCATCCAGTTACAGTAGTTTTTCATTTATTGGCGAAATAAATCAAAATATTCCACTAAACTGTTTGAGAAAATTAATCTACGAAAGCGTTAGACCAATCAGAAGAGAAATTACGTTTATTTTTTCACGGATACAGTTTTTACCATCGTAATTACATACCGTCAATCAACAGAAGCTTTCCAACTTCTCTACTGCACAATAAACTCTTATGACAGTAATTATTATATTTTTTTACATATCTTCATCAAACATTTCAGCTGATAATCTCATCAAATCTAATAAAACAGTGATTCATGACATCCAAAAAGTAAATGAATATTTTTCTAAAGTCGGTGAATATCTTACTCACACATATTTAACTCATACGCTCTTTCGAACTCACACACACTCACAGACTTACACTGACACACAAATAATCACATATTAACAAGCACACTCATATACACCTACGCATTCACTACGATCTTCGAAATTCCTTTAATAAATATGTTGGTAAACAAATTATTTGAAAAGATATTTTGTTTCTAAAATCAAATCCGTCCTAATTGTGTTAAAAATTGGGAGAGGACACTGACTTTTGTAACACAGGTGTAAACCTAACTAGGAAGTCAGGGACTTCACATCTCTGTCATTGTAAATTTTGGACAATAAAGATTTATTATTATTATTTAATTTACGACGTTTATACGGGAAAGTATTTAATTAGAGGAAAATCAGTGTTTTTGCAATATTTTACCATCGCGTGTTAAGCCGTTATTCGATCGCGCGGGAGATAGTATTGAAATATAATCAATTTGTAATCTACACAGCGACACAAAGCGCTACAAGTCACTGGTAAACGAGCATTCCATATGCGAATGTGACATTGTTTCGCCATGCGAACGTCTAACGAAATACGCCCGAAGGCCAACCCTTGGCCGCTACGCCGCGATGTCGATGGCTTGCAACCTTTCTATATTTCCTTTATTTTCTATATCTACATAAAATTTTATTATCGACAATCAATTAAAAACTACTAAACGTATTCAATGCGGAATAATTTGCAGATGACTTTAGGCTATTTATTTATGGTATTTCCTAAAACTTCCCATTTTTTTTAATTCATTTTTATTGAGATATTTTCTCGGTGATAAAAACTCGTCTATTTTCACTACTCATTTGTGTTTTTTATTATTCATTTCATATTTATTGTTAAAAAGTTGTAGTTATTGTCCAGCAAAGCGATCGGGCATTGAATGCTCTTCGCTCAGATCACATTGCCTTATGTCTAAAGATATCATATGGTCTTCTAAATGTATATTTTATTGTAGGTTGTTTAATTAAAGTTCTATTTTAGAAGTTTTACTAACGTACTAGCAACCAAGAAAAATATGTTGATTATAGTTAGAACATTTATCATCTCAAATATTATTTATGAAATGAAAGGCGGGTTAATTGATATTGCTTTATTAATAGATAAATTAGACATTGGTTTGGAAGTAATTAAAATTTAATAAGATGTTACAGTGATACTCGTTATGTATATTAAAATTCATCTTTGTATGAATATTTCGTTTTAATTATTTCTACAGCTTTTTGTGCTATCACTAAAGTAGTGGCCATTGTGTTTGCTCCTGGTATATGTGGCATGACACTGGCATCTGCAACTCTTAAATTCTGGACACCACGTACCAATAAATCATTGTCCACCACGCACGTTTCGTCGTCACCCATTTTCGCGGTACCAACAGGATGAAAAGACGTCATTCCCATATATCTCATATAGCATTGCCAATAAGTATCTGTATTAAAATTATGCTGGGAACATCCTTGTAATTTTATGTCTACTAATTTAATTCCTGAGTCATTAAAGATTTTTGTCGCTTCCAGTCTACGTACGAATTTAATGGCGTTAATTAATGTTTTCACGTCATCGGCATGTTTGAGATAATTTGTTTTTATTGTTGGAGCTATGTCCGGCTGTTTACTATTTATCATTACCGAGCCTTTCGATTGTGGGTGCAGCAACGTTGGGTATATTCCCAATATATCATGTTGTCTGTTTAAACTAATTATGTTATTAACAATATCATCTCTATATTCAACACCTTTAAGATATCGTTTTAAAGATTCATCGTTTTTCGGAAAATACAAATGGTGAAATTGGATGTCAGGTTGATCTGATGAATTTAACGTATTAATAAATCCTACGAAATCTGTTATGCCGATATTGGATAACGGACCACTTTTGTCAAGCATATATTCTAATAGTGATAAGTTAATTAATTTAAGCGTCACACGTGTTTCTTTGTTCACCTTTAAAAACAGTGGGATTGCTATATGATCTTGCAAGTTTTGCCCGACTGGCAAATCTAGAATACATGGAATATCTTTTTTAGTTAAATGATTCTTGGGTCCGATACCTGAAAGTATTAGTAATTGCGGTGTTGCGATGGATCCAGCTGATATAATTACTTCTTTAGCCGCCAATACTTCAAATGCTTTTCCGTTCTTGTCTTTTATTTTCACCCCAACTGCGTTATTTTCATCGGAGTTAACTAGAATTTTTTCAACCCGTGTATTTTTCATAACGTACAAATTTTTACTTGCGTGCATTAGATAAGTCTTCGCTGTATTGAAACGTTTACCTTCTCTTACTAGTAATCGTGCTATCTTAGTACCAATTAGGGCTTCATTTTGATAATTGTGTGACGATAAATTTAATTCCCCCCATGCTTCTTTAATAACTTGATACCATTCATTATTGCCAATTTGATTCACGTGGGTTATGTTTAAATATTTTTCTAAATTCTCAAAATATGGCAACAGATTTCTATATTCCCAGCCATTACCCCAATTCATGAAATCTTTTGGATGTCCCCTTATATAGAGCATGGCGTTAATAGAACTGGATCCGCCCATGCCTTTACCTTTGTTCCATATGCAAGTGTTATTTTTAATACCTAAACAACTCCATCCATCGGACTTCACTTTATACTTCCAGTCGATGTCCGTGTTTTGATTAAGAAACAAAAACGCGGGCACCTGAAATTAAATTCATCTTATCAAAACAGTTCTGACTATTTATTTCACGTATTTGAGATTTAGTAACATCTTGAAACAGATGAGTCGTGGATATTTCTCAAACTATTCACGACTTATAATACACATATATGACATGATGCATTCAAAATATAAAAACGGGGGAAGTATCTAAGATATGAAGCTTCTATCGCAAACCATCTACTGTATGTTACGTACATATAAATAAACACAAGTGAAATACTCGTACTTGTTAATGATTATAATATTTAATAATAATGAAAAGAAAAGATATTGCAAAATTTGGACGTAAAAGATTTATTATTATGTATGTATCAATCCTGCACGTAAACTGTGTTTTTAAAATTAATAGATAATTAATTAGGTATCACTTTGATTTTATAGTATTTATAATCATCATCAGCTTTATATTACTGCTCATACATTAGCCTCTCTACATGAAAGCCACTAAGCATCTTTATTAGTATAATAAAATTACCTCATTATTAATACCAGTATCTCCTCCAGCTTCCACTAGTAGTATCGATGACATTGGATAGAGATTGGAGAGCTGACTAGCTACTAATGAACCTGCGGTGCCAGCTCCAACTATGATAAAATCGTATTTTTCCCCTGCTGCAAAACATTTAGTAACAATTCATTACAACTAAAGAATGCTATTTAAAACTGCAGGCGTTACTGTTTCTGCCCAGGATATGACGTAAAAATCTATCTAAAAGTGAATAGACTTCTATAGCGTGAATATACTTCTTCTAGACTGTATTAGTTTTAAGATAGCTTAATACCATTTTAAATTTCGTACTAGTCCAAATAAATAAAACAAACACCATTTAATTTGTATTCGCTTAGTCATATCTATATTTACAATTATTGTAAAATTTATTATAAACTTATAATTTTTACATAAAACAAAGTTATAAAGTAATTTTATACCGGGCGGGTAAGTGAAACCGAGCGGATAAAATGACGAATATCTTACTGTGAATACATTTACTGCTGCGCATGGGAATTTTTTGTACAATACTTGAAAAATCTTTGTCAGTCAGTTTTAGTTTATCAATCATGGTCAGACACTTGACATCAATTTCACCTGAATTTAGTAACAATGGAGTCGTAGATGATTGAGTATGTTTTGCTTAGAATTCTCTGACTCCCACATGTATGAACGCCGGATCATAGCAATACTATCATTAATATCGAGGGTGGTAGCTATCTAGGCGGGTTGGAACCCCTATCACCATTCAGACGGCACTATACCTTTTTTTTTGTTGACCGAGGGATATGCAATTACGCATCCCCGCCGTTTTGACAACAACGGGGTATGAGGGATTCGCCTGCCCTTGGGTGATACGGCGCGCTAGTCGCGCCGCAGGGTCAGGTATACCCACTAAAGCCCTCGGATGCTCCGCGACAGGCTTAGTGTCGGGGTAGGGGATCACTCTTACACTCCCACTTACCTACCCGACAGGCCGGCCCGCGACTACGGGCCCTTCGCCTATTGAGGCACAGACAGCCTCCACACGCCGAGCACGCATCCGGGAAGCGGGCGGCAAGGGAAACACGAACCGCGCAACCCCCCTCTTAGCCGTTAAGCGCGGATTGGATCCGCGCTACGGGCTATTCTCAAGGCGGCTTAAGGTCGTCTCGGGCGCCCCTACAACGGCGCCCGGCGCAGTGCCTGCGGGAAGGGAGTGGGGTTGTTGCTTCCCTCTCCCTTTCGGCCTCCTCCTTTGCGGACATGACCGCCTCGCAAAAGGCGACGGCGGCGTCCCAGGCCGACTTGCTCCAGACCATGGATAGAACCATGTGCGGCAGCGTTAGGTCCCCGGCCTCCATTGCCCCGACTAGGTCACGGCGCTGCTCTGCCCACTCTAGGCACACCTCGAGGGTGTGCTGCGCCGTATCCTCGGGGCAATCTCCGCAGTGGTGGCATGCTGGATGTTCCTCCCGCCCTATCCGGCACAGGTACCTCCCGAAACAAGCATGCCCTGAGAGCACCTGCCTTAGCCGAAAGCAGAGGCCACCGTACCGCCTCTGCAGCCACTCCGGTATAACGGGTCTTACCGCCGCTATTGGGGCATGCCCCAGACTGCACTACACCTGTAACCCCCGGGATTGTCACCGGAGATCTCCACGTTGTGAGTCAATCTCTATCACAATTTTTGTTTGTGTGTGTGCTAAATAAACACATCTAAGCTCTTTAAGACTTTACCGTTAGCTTTTCGGACCACTTCCTCAGAGCTATCAACGGGTCACTCGTTGTCATTAATGACCGTACAGTGTGCTGTAATGACAGTTGTTAATGCTCGTAGGAAAAGTTCACCGCCTGCACCCGAAAATGCTAAAGGGCATACCGAAGTGATATTGGAGGCAAGGGAATCCATGGCTGTTGAAGAATTTATTATTGTTATTATTAAAGATTAATTTTTAACTCTCTTGGTGGGTCAGTGTATTACCGCTTGCCTTGTAACAAGAAGGTCCCATATTAGATTCAAGAACTAAAAACGTTGTGGAATTTGGATAGTAGAGGGGTTTTGTAAAACTCACCTGCCCAGTTACAACCCTTAATGGCAATTTTTTTTATCGGTTATGGGCTAACACATTTCCTCGATTTCATCTGATGTAAAGTGACAATGAGGCCTCGAGATAGTAAAGCATGTTCACCCATAATACTCTCACATGTATGACTGCCGGAACATAGTAATACTGTTAGAACGGCAAATTGACATTGTGGGTCGTAGCTTCATGTTAAAAGCATTGCTGGATTCCGGATATATATGAAAGTTATCTGTTTATTTTAGTTATATTTTACTTGTATCTCAATTCAGAACTAAAAATAAATTCTCTTTTTGCAAATTTTTTAAAAAATAATATATCTGAACAAAATTTAAAATAATTTAATGTTAACATTATCAAGTCTTCGTACAAGGTTGCTGCTAATTGATCATAAAATTAATGACAATGATGAAAGAATAAAGATTTTATGTAGTAACTTCGTAGTAAACATTGTACGTTATTTTTTTTAAATACATATGGTGCGCTCACCAAGGATCTGGATGTAGACCGCCTTCTTACGTAGACCGCTACACAACTAAGATCTAATGTGACAAGTTCTGTATCATTTATGTTGACTGTAATATGACACTTCTAGATATCTCATTTCCATCGATACTGTACGTTTGTAAGTTATTGATACTACCTGTTGACAAGTTAGACGTACTGTTCACTACAGATCCCCAGTTCTAATAATGTTTGGTCGTTATATTGATATATGTCACCGGTTTTACCATTAAACAGCATGTAAAATTTGTTAAATATTCAATTCGTTTTAAAACTAATTATAATTTTTAATGGCGAGGATCTTTCGGTCTCTCTGTCGCTGCTAAAGAAAAAATAGGCTTTTATTTATATATCGAAGCCGGTATAAATGTATACCTGATGGTAAGTAATGCGCGCTTGGTCATAACAAAAACCTATTTTTGAGAATGGCTAGACTTTCTAATGCGAAGGTACCTAGATAGACTCCAGAAACGTTTAGTGAAGTTTGGATTGTTTAGGGGTTTTTGACTAGCTACTATCCACTCATTATTCTGGCACCATAAGAAACATTGCTGTGCTTACGACAGGCATTCATATGAGAGCCATAGTATTCTTAGCTTTACCATATACGACTTCATTTTCATGTAACTTCGAGTGGTGGTCAAATTTTACCCCATTGTCAATAAATAAAAACAGAATGTTGTCTCCATTCCCGATACTACCCAGCACTTCTCAAGCAACATGTTTTTTTGTTTTTAGATGTTAAATAAAAAACAACAATATCAATTAAAACTCGTTTTATTTATTGTTTAATTAAAGAGCACTTCTTGTAGTTTATTTATGAAAAACAACCATTTGCAAATGCGCACTATTCGCTTCTTCACACTTATTTAACCTGGAGCTAAAATTTTCAATCACTCGCTAGAACATCGCGCCTGGAATAAAATTATTTCCTTCAGTGATTATTTGTTTTAAAACGTTCAGTTTAGATGGCAATGGTTTGTAAACTGTACTTTTGAGGTAGCCCCATAAGAAAATATCAGCAGGCGTTAAATCGGGGCTCCTCGGTGGACAGTTGATGCCTCCTCGGCGGCTTATCACTCTTCATAAATCGTGAAGAGCAGCTAATGAGTTATTTGTAACATGAGAAGTGGCTCCATCTTGCTGGAAAAAAGGGTGTTGCTGTTGTAGCTAAAAAAGTCCAGATCATATGGTAATATCGATCAAAATTAACGGTCTGAGTTCAACCTCGGTCATCCTCAAAAAAATAAGTACCGACAATTCCTTGACTTGATATAGCAGCCTAAACAATAACTTTTGGCGAGTGCAAGGGCTTCTGAAGCAGTTCTAGCGGATTCTCGGAAGTCCAGTATCTGCAGTTTTGTTTATTTATGTGAAAATGAAGTGAAAATTCGAGTCATCGGAGAACCAGATGTTATTGAAACTCCTAAAACGGTTTTTCATTGTCCTGCAGAGTTCGACTCGTTTATCAGAATCATCGGGGATTCATTTCTTGAACAATAATAATTTTATAAGGGTGAAAATGTGTCTTTCAAAATGATGCGATGAAGCGTAGATTTGTTCAAATTAAGAGAAGCTGCGCGCTATCTCAAGACTGTCATGTGTCGTCCATAACAAACTGGCGAACGTGGTCGACGTTCATGCTCGTTCTTGATGTCCTTCTGCGCCCAGACGATTTGTCCGGCATTGTATTCCCAGTTTCTTCAAACTTGCACACCCAATGCTTAATTAAATTGGCCCTTGGCACATATTTTAAGATTGTTCAATTAAAATGTGCCCTGTAGAGACGACGAACAACAGTATAAGAATCGTTGTTTTTATAAAGGGCTCGCGCGCAAAACGCGCGCTGCAGTCCCGTGAAACGATTCATGGCTAGTAAATTTAACAAGCCGGCCAAGCGGATGAGACCACTCCTCTCCCCCTGCTACCTGCGGTTCATGCGTGGTGGTCAATTTAAAAACGAAAAGCATTCTGATACACCCTTTATTAACATTATTTTTTAACAGTAGAAAAAGAAGATGCAGTGGTATAATCTGTAATATATAATATTGTAAATCAGTAATTTTTTTTTGTAAAGATTATATGCTACTATGATGATTACTGTTTTCAGAAATATTTAATCAGAAAAATCGTCTAGAAAAGTTTTAAATGAATGTTATTTTCTAAGCATGGAAAAATAGTAAATTAGAAAGTTTATTTGTTTATAATTTCTGTTGAAACTTAGTGTTTCTTCAGTTTCTATTTTTTATTGATTCGATGGTTTGAAAAAGGTATTAAACCATTAATTTCATTGGTTAACTGTGTGATGAATTTTGTTAAATAATGAAAAGCTCTTTAAGAACAACCATAATTAATTTATTGATTTCATCTTATAACTCTGTATGTTCCTTTAACCAGAATTTCTTCACCATGCTTGCACCCTTTTCACCGATCATTATTGCAGGTGCATTTGTGTTACCTCTAACAATCGAAGGCATAATACTAGCGTCTATAACTCTCAAGCCCTGAACTTTGCGGACTCTCAACTCTGGGTCGACCACCGCAGTTGGGTCACCATCAGGTCCCATTTTAGCAGTCCCCGTTGGATGATAAAGGGAAAACGTCAACATTTTCGCCACACATTTTAAATTTTCTACAGAATCTTTATCCAATTCTCTGCAATCATCTAAATCTAACCAAGATAGCTTAAATCCATGATCTTTAAAAGTTTTTGTTTCTGCTAAAGGTATAGTGAATTTCTTTATATTATTAATAAGAACTTGGAGATCATCTGGGTCTTCAAAATAATTAGCATATATTAAAGGATATACATTTGGGTCTTTACTTTTAAGAATTATCCTTCCCTTAGATTTTGGTTTCAATAAAACGTTGTAAATAAATATTACGATATTGTTATAATTTAATTTATGAAATTTTCTCGTTACTTCCTCATTAAAGTCGTGTTGACCCAAAATGTCTAATAAATTATTTAATCTTGGCGGAAATACTAAATAATGAAATTGTACTTCCGGACTAACACTTAATGGATCACTTTGATTTACAAATGCAATGATTTTATGTGGGCTTACATCTCCTAAGATGCCTTCATTTGTGAAAATGTATTCTGTAAAATCTCCAGTAATATTAGTTAACGAATTGAAATTTTCAGCAGGCATTGGCGCAGAAAACAGAATAGGAAATAACACATGATCCTGTAAATTTTCACCTACGGGTAGATTTGCTTTTACCTCTATGTCTAGAGATTCTAAATGTTCTTTAGGTCCTATACCAGACAAAAGAAGTAGATGTGGAGTATTTATAGATCCCGCTGATAATATTACTTCTTTTTTTGTTCGTATCTCTATTTCTTTCCCTTTTTTTTGAACTATTATACCGCTTACTTTGTTTGAATTAGGATGAAACAGGATTTTTGTTACGTAAGCATTTTTCATTACGTGTAAATTTGGCCTGTCTTTGATCACTCTTAAAAATGCCCTAGCAGTACTATGCCGCTTGCCGTCTTTAATGTTATTGTGAGTTCTAACAACTCCCATTTGACTAGGACCGTTTATATCATCCATTTCTTTAACTCCGACTTCTGTGACCGCTTTTAATATAATTTCCTCAATTGGATGGGGTGGCCCATTCTTTTGCACATTTAGGTAGCCGCCTTTGCTGTGAAACTCTTTATTATAATCTGATAAAGGTTCAGAGAAATTTTCACTCTTTTTGAAGTACTCTAATACCTCGTCATAGTTCCATCCGATGTTTCCATTAGCTGCCCATTCGTCATAGTCTAGTCTATTTCCTCTAACGTAGAACATTGCATTGATGCTGCTACAACCACCTAAAACTTTGCCACGAGGCCATGCACAGCGATTTTGTTTATATCCCCTGCAGGCAGACTCTTGAGGTTCGGGTTTGTAACCCCAATCTTCTGAAGTGTGAAGATTATTGTAAAAAAGTTG
>DWQX01007186.1:0-10405 GCA_018245475.1 Pharmacophagus antenor | reverse complement strand
TACTACCATGAGATTTTTGATCATATTTCAGAAATTCTACATACATATATATATATATATATATATATACATAAGCGGACTTGATGCCGAATAGCATTCTATGTCCGTCTATCTAACTATTGAGCAAAGATAAATATTAGCAATTAGTACAGTGTTTTGAGTCAATTCATTTGGGAATATCTGGGATTGTAGTTCTTAAACTACCGAACCGATTTTGATCTAGTTCTAGTTATTTAAAACGTAAACTCTTTGAAGATACTCTTAGTGAAATTAGAAAAAAACATTTCGACTCATCTGTTTCTTTATTGTTTTTTCTTTATAGTTTATGTTTTTTCATCGCGGGCAATCAAATGAATGAAATAATATTAGACTTCAAATAATGTTTTGTTTAGGTGATGAAAGATTAATATTTATGTTTGCATGATTTAAAACTAGCTTGTTAAATTGCTGTTGTAAATATCGTGTATTACATAATCTAACTTATCCTAAATGTTGAAATGAATATGGAGTCTTTAGTCGAAATTCTGTTCTAACAGGGGTATCAATGTTTCGCGTATGCCCGCCGAGTAGAAAGATTGTATCAGTTTGAATAGTCACTAACAATAGGTATCTAAACACTTCTAAATTATCTAATAAGTTAAATTAAACTATTGTTTGTATATTTGCCCTTCTGGTGTACAAATTATGGTCAATTTGAGTCGCGTAGACCATAACATTCTAGGCAAAAATTAGAATTTTTTAGAACACAAACATTTCTCATATTGTTTACCTTCATTGATTCACAGCAAGAGATTAATAATTATGAATTGTTTGTAATCATTGCGTCATTTAACACTAGATTAACGCCACATTTTTATGGTTTTCTTTCCGAGTTTGTAGTAATTTCGTGCACTATGTTATTCTGATTTTTCCTGTTTTGCAATAAAATGTATAGAACAATGTTTCCAGAGGCAATATAATAAATTAAAAAGTCAAAGTCTGTTAGTATACAAAACTTTTTATTTTGGGTTGGTCGGTAAAAATTATAGGTTTGGTAAATATAGTTTTAATGAAATTGGTTGATTTACGATTTATATAAGTGAATACTGCAATAATTTTGATGTTTATACCTTGTACATATAATCCATACATGTGCGATGGACACTTCTTCATGATCATCTATGAGTTTTCTATATAATCTTACCTTTGATTGACTTAATCAAGCTACTTGAACTAACACTAGGTTAAAATTTTGTAATGACGTGTCTTGTAACAATGCGTTATTTTGACAAATTAACGTGCGATAAATAGTAATATATACTAATATTTAAGTCCTTTCATTGTTTCAGTTGACATTTTTTTATACTTTTAACTCAAAACACTAAATATAAAATTTTAATAATGCATAAAGTAACCTTGTAATCGAAATGAAAACCAGAAAAAAAAGTTCGTGAAACTAATCTTTGTTGACGTAATGCGACTGCCTATCCCGTTCGTTTCGATATAGGAAATGTAAACGTCTACTGGAAGTAATTCCTAACGTCCGACCGCATTGAGTACCATCGGCAAATAACTATATAGCACACACACATCTCATATACGATTCTACGAACTACATTAATATTTCAGAGCCGGGCGCAAGTTGGGGTCCTTTCCAAACAGCCCTTGGTCTTCCAAAGTTATTCCAACTTTGTTCCTAAGTTAGACCTTCGCTTTGGGGGCGCGTGTAAAGATACCGTAGGATGGGGTTAGTGCCTTATCTTTGTATTTGGGAAATCTTATGGTTTTTTTAACTGTTTTCTGAAGATGCGAGAAAATCTATGCGATAAAATATTAGAAGTATAACAATTAAAAAAAATGTTTATGCCATTTAAACAGAAAAAAACGTATCAATTTAATTAAATTATTATCTAAAGTATTTATATATGCGAATTAATAAATATTAAATAATTCAGTACTACAATAATTAAAATAACCGAAGCATTTTTTCCATTTCGTGCGTTTCGCTCTATTTCTGTTGTCACCCCTAAAGCTTTTATAATAAGCTTTTATAATAATAATGAAGCATTTGCGACGCTGGACCTACACACAGACACACGCGAGTGTAATGAAGACTGCGCCATTGCGTGCAGATACGCACACATGCAAAACTTTGCATAAACTAAATCAACGCACACAAAAACATGCACGCACACAAGAGCAGTAGCCGGGCAAATTTTCAACATGGCACACCAAGTTAGGGGTGGACTACACTCGTGTCCTTCCTTTTGATTGCAATTAATTCGGAAACTCCAAGGGGGGGAGAGAAGAAAGGGGAGGCAGGGCGGGAAAGGGTTCCGTCGGCCAATGCGCTGGGCCGAACTTTGTTGAATTGTTCTACGTGAAGTGCTCTTCGGTTTTGTTGGACTTTAGTTTTAATTGTTAACATTGTCGCTGGAGTTATTATAAATGCGTAATTTATTGTTTTAATTGTACATAACTTGGTCGGTAAGGTTAAAATTATTGTAGTTGTAAGAAACATTATTTTTTGCATATTATAGGACGATTTACAAAAAGTCTTCTATTTATGCTAAAGGTTTATACTCACGTACCATGTAAAATACTCTATTCTATTAAAAAATCTACGAACGATACTAGCTAGTATTACCGACATGGTAGGACCGGTATAGGTTTACCGACTTGCCTTGTAACGCAGAGGTCCCGGCTTCTGCGGTGTGGCCCGGGACCTCTGCGTTACAAGGCAGAAGTTTTGCACTTTGGATACTGGTAGGGTTTTTCTAACCCGCTGGTTAACTACCACCGTCTATATCATTCTGCCGCCATAACAGCAATGCTGTGTTCCGGTATTTATACATGTGAGAGCCAGAAGTACTAGTTCCTAAGGCGAAAACACTTTACACACATATCTATCTACTGCCTCATTGTCACTTAACATCTGATGAAATCGAAGCCAAGTGTGGGCTTATAACTTAACAAAAATATCTATACAAACAGCATCAATATCTCAAGATGCGCGGTAATTAACTAATTTATAATAAAAGCATGATAATGATACTTTTACAAGTATTTATTTTCTTAATATTAATATTGAAATTATCTAGAAGTCGTGCTAATGATTACTATTTATATATTTAAATAACTTTATTTACGCCAACGTTCAATTTCTTTTTTTAATATTCAAGTTAAGATCCAGAATTCACAACTTAATCCATGAATACGTTAAAACCGAATGCGGCTCTGTAAGACGACAAAATCTGGAATATACTGTAAAATATCCAACAATTTTTATTTCTTTCTTGTGTGTATTAATGCACGGTACAATGTTCAAATATAAATTATTACATTTATAAGTTATTTACATATATATTACTTACTCTATATTCTATACTCTTACGACAGAAGTTCATCCAAAAACCAAAAAGAAGACCAGTTACTTACATTTTGTATCTCTATATGAGTATGAATATATTATCAATTATTACTATATAAATTAATAATTATGTATCGTAATCTAGTGGTAAGTTAAAAACTAAACCATAAATGTAAACGTTAAAAATAAACGTTAATTTTTTACATTTTTAGTTACAAACGATTAAGTGATTACCAACATGTTATTACCAGTATATTACCAGTCTATTATTTTAAGTGAAGTATTATCCATCGAATCTAGGGCCAAGTTTATTGTTTAAGAATCGGACATTTATCATTCTTAGCGTATATATATTCTTTTTTTACCTTCCGCTACTAGAGATCGCAACAAAGAAAACTGAAGCACGGGGACGAGAGTTTTGATAGAGAATAAATCGATCTTGTACATTGCAACTGATGCTAATTATACAATAACAATAACATAAATTAAAAACAGCATCTCATAAGGATATGATACTTCTATGGAATTCTATTGTGCGAGGCCAGTTCATTGCTCAAGGTTTCCTTAACACAAATCAGTTGAATTAAATGGAAGGAATTAGGCAATTATTATTGTTATAAATGTATTTATTTTGCACACACGCATGCTTACAGGTTAATAAATATTTTTTTACAGCGAACACAGAAATCAACTGTCGCTATTTAGCATTTTAGACATTGTTTTAATACGGCGGGTTATTTCGTCACGCCATTATTGTTTCTTCGTGCCAACTGCTTTTACATATTGCTTAGTAAAAACGTTCGATTATTGTTATTATACAGTCCCGCATTTTCATTTCTATATTTTATTCCATAAAATTACAGTCCAATCAATAATAAATGGATTTCAATTATTTTTTCTCTCTAAGTATTCTCTCTGTGTAATCTCTCTGGATATATACAAAGTTGAACAATTCCCTTCATAAAACGATTATCCCCTTTTGTTAAAAAGTAAAGTAAACAAAAAGTTATTTTACAAAATAGCTCGGACGAAGTCTTTGTTAAACAATTAAGAAGCGAATTAAAAACTCCACGCCGAACGTATGAAATACGTTAATATTTTATTGTTAACAGCACAAAAATTCTCTTTCGTGCCTTTAAGATAAACATCGCCATGACGACTGCCAAATTTCGGAAAGTCGAGGATTACGATAAGAAAAAGAAAGATATTCAATTAAATTAAAATTGGTATACGTCTTCTTAAAATTAAAAAAGAAAACATTAAAGAATCAGACACGGCACACAGAGACAGTTTAAAATAAAAACTGAACTGAAAGCCTCGTTACTGCAAAACTGTCGTAAAGGAGTAACCGCCAGTTCTGCAATTATTTATTCTCCACTGTCCTGTCTTCCCGATTACTATTCCTATCTATTCCTCTGTCCGGCGCGCCGAGCCCGTAAATCCCGGCGAGTCGTTTCAATTCCGCTGCCTTCCAGCTCGATAGAGCGTCGGGCGCAGCCGGGCACCGCTAATTACTCGGACTCAGACTGTTTCGTTTCACGTATTTCCTTGCTTATTATGCCGGAATCCACTATTGAATATTCCCGACTAGTAAAAATTGTTGCCACTGACACATATATTGATTCAAGCAGTACTTGAAATAACTCAATGATTAAATAAAACAAAATTTATTTGCTAATTTCCGTGATAGCCGAACGTTAAACCCGTAGTGTCGCTGAGGATGCCACGTGTATAGGCGAAACGCGTTAAGGTTGTATTTTAGTTGTTGTAGTTGCTATTAAACAAAGCGGAAATCAGCAAATTAATTTTGTTTCATCGACAATTAATTTATATTGACGAATCAAGTATGTTCTTGTTTTTATTCAAGAATGAGCTAACACTTGAATTAATTTCATCTAATGTTAAGTAACAATGAGGCCGTAGATGCTGAAGCGTGCTCGCGGAGAACATAACTGTTTCAATTTCTTACATGTACAACTGCCAGAACTCGGCGATTCCATTATGGCTACTTTTGACACTGAAAGTAGGTAGCTAGCTTGACAGGTTTGAAAAACTAGTGCCATCCAAACTCCACCACTTACATGTTCGGAAATCGAACCCGAGACCTCTGTATCACAAGGCAAGCGGTGAACCCAGTGGTTTACCGCTTGCCTAATCGTGCAGTCACCACGGAAGCAGATAAATAAAGGTCTTCATATAAACGTTCAAAATCGATTTAAGCATTTTGGTGCAATGACACTACAGAAATAGATACATAGAATTTTAACAACTTATTACACTTTTAACATTAAATTTATGGATAAAACCTTATTTTTAACGAAACAATAATATTATATCGTAAATAAAGAAAAATGAACACCGACATTTCCCTTTCAGCAAAACACGTTAATTACTTTTTTTATTACATTTAACATTATTTCATTTTAATTATACCTGACTTTCTCATTATAATTCGACACAGCATCCCCTCTGTAAACGGGTCAAGTGGTCATAACCTTTAACCTGGGACCAATAGCAGCATCAGTGTCGAACCAGCCCGGAGCTCATCTCGTGTGCATCTCTTTGTTAAATGGTCAAATAAGGTCAAAACGATTTGTTATACCGTGAAAGGGGGACTTATATTTAAATATTATTAACATTACAAATCACCTTTTATAATGTAAACTAGTGTTAGTATATTGTGTATTTTTGCAATACCGTTTTTTATTTATTTTTTTACTTTGAATATAACAAAAATTTTCGTTCATTTAAAAAAAAAACACTAATTAATCTATACAAATATTTGATATTCTTTTTAGTATTACCAGACAAGTTTTTGTAATATAGTATAATAAAAGTTTGACATAAAAAACTACACCTACCTATCCAACTCTCATCGCAATGATATCTTTAAACGTTTCTAGTGGAAACTTTTCGCGTTACAAGCATTTACGTTTACAATTTTAATCGTAATTCAGTTATTAATTGTAGGTGTCAATTAACATAATTTTTAATATGTTATACAATCCAGTTCCTCGTAGAATATTTCCAGTTTATAATATAAATTTACATAAGTATATACCGCCTACGACATCCATTATACGAAAACACCAGTAGTCAATTTCAGAACTCGCCAGAACGCCAAATCACAATGGATGCCTTGAATTTAATAGCTGCATACCTTCCAGATAGTTGGTAAGTGACAGGCCTCGGGCAATACGCCGCGAAAACAAACTACGGGTACATTCGTTACAATTATTGCTTCGAGCCACACTTAAAACTGAGTGAGCGTAGTTTTATCTCGGACGTGATTCCCGTTCTCTTTGTCTTGTTACCAACATCGGAAATTATGAGGAAAACTCGTACGTAAGGAACCGGCTATTAGGTTATGGCTCATTTTCCGTATGTAGAAGGAAATAATTTTCTTGAAAATCCGTAATTAGCAACATGTTAAATGTACCATCGATATAAAATAAATAAGAATCTTATGAACAAAAAGTGTTTCGCAACGTTACACATAATCGATTTATTTTATTACTATAAATATTACATTTTCACCTACCTAACGCATTATTACGATATACTGCTACATAAAAAAAACTTTTTGCAATGTTGAATGTGAATATACTTTTTCCCATTCTACAATATTTCTACCAAAAAAAATAACAACAAAAAAAATAATTACAACGAAGAGGGTAAAAACGCGAATTTTCGTTTTCGTAAGAAAAGAACTAATTACTTTTAAAAAATAAAACAAAGCGTTCCGTTTCACGCATTCTACACGAAATACGTGTCTAAATATATGCGTACTATATACGCCATACACAGACGGCTAGACCCTAACCACAATGGTTAGGACAGAGCATGAATATGCGCTTTAACCCTTCAGGTCCATGCGGCAATTATTCAAAGAGAATAGTTTAACAGAAAGGATTGTAAGGATTGCTTTGCCAATAACATAGTGACATAACAACCTGTTTTCTACATTTGAAAAACACTCTTTTTTTCTATGTAATAGAATCGAAATTGGACTATTAGTATTATTATAGATATGATTTTAATATTTTGAATACGTTGTACGAAATTTTAGATCTATTTAGGATATTTATATGTCCGGAGTAGCTCTACATGGACACCCGTGTTGGATGAGGCTCTGTTAGGTACATAATGGGTAAGATGATTTACTACGTCGAAGGTTTTCCCGGAATTAGTCTGGCCCAACGCTGTACGCCATTTTGTTTATGGCATGACATTTGTCGAAATTATGGATGAGTTATGTCTTAGGTGTGCAATCCCATTATGAATAAAACGGCGATATTTTTTGATTGTATCTCATTACTTTTTATTCATTAATATCTTCTTTCACATCTGTTGTACGACAAAAAATACAAGTTATAGTTTAATACAGGCGCATACGTCGGCATTGTTAAATTTAAATAAAAATTATAACGTTATATTCTTTCATATTTTATTAAAGTACAGGAAAACAATGTAATATTAAACGCAATTCAAATCACATTTGATTCGACTACCTTCTATGGAGACTTGTTTTGTAATATGAATGTTGTTAGCCAACTGTCAGGATATTTTCCAATAAGAATTCTGCAGTAGTAACTAATAACTTCAAAATATAGGTTGTAGATACAGTCGTCTTAGACTACATGAATAGAACTCTGCTGTTCTGTAATTATGGTTGAAAATCGTCTGAAAGTTCTATAGAAAATCTTTACCGTGAACATGAAGTCCACTTTCAAAGGAATAACCTAATTACTTTTTTCATGTTCGATTTTTTTTTACAATTTATTAAGGAAATGCATTTCTCTTCTAAAATCACTGTGCAGTAGCTGAATGTTTAAACATTATTTCGTCGTGACGTCTAGCGTAAAATGGAATAACAGTTATATTACGTTTTGAATTATATAATTTAGACTGCTTCCGTGGCTGAGATTCGCCCGATTTCTTTGTGAAGCGGAAGTCTCGGGTTCGATTCCCAGACCACAGGAATAGTGGAGTCTGGATTGTGGTAGGGTTTTTCGAACCGGCCTGTCTAGCTACCACCTTCAATGTCAATGTGCCGTCATAACAGCATTGCTGAGTTCCGGCAGTCATACATGTGAGCGCCAGATGTATCCTGGGCGAACAGGCTCCACCATCTACGGCCTCATTATCACTTAACGGGTGAATCCGAGTCTCATCGTTAGCCCATAACCGATAAAAAAAATACAATGTAAATGATGGTAATCAACTGAGTACAAAGTATTAAATATACGAGAACGTTTAACACTTTATACATAACAGATTGGTACATTAATGATAAGACACAGAATGAAAAATATTACTTACCATCACTTCGTCTATTTCCGTCAAACATTGAAGTGCAAGTATATACATTGTTTTCAAAGTGACAAACTTTGTGACGTTATATCATCACACATCTTCATTAAAACCATGTCATTGTAATCACAATATGCACACTTAATATCAGAGATGGTTACTAAGACTGTAGGTTATGAATAAACCTTTTATGTACAACATTTTTGTCGAAGTAGAGACAGCGGTGCCGCATAGAATGACTATGAGTGTGAAATTCATTAAGTTTGTATTACACGCAAATAAACGCATGATCGCATGCGTTACGTATGAAAACTTGTGTAATTACGACGCATAATTATTCGTTTAATGTGTTACGGCCTCTTAAAACGAGTCGCGTAAAATATCCACTGCGGAGTCGCATTCTACGCGTATCTCGATGCGATAATGTGGACAAGGATTTTTTTATATACTTACGCGACAATGCTAATATGTCTAAACTGTTGCAGCCATATTGTTTTTGTTGAAAATTTCATTTTTAATTGGAAATTAACTGATACGAAATTAAAACTAAACGGGATTTTTCCTTTTCGTTACAGTAAATATCTACATGTTTTTTACATTTTTCACATATTCTAGAAATCAGCATGGAATGCATTTGCGTTTTATTTTCATTAATATAGGTTAAGAATATTATTAACAATTTCATGATGAGGAGTTTGAGATGGTGAAACACCCAGAAGCAATCTGATCACTCTTCTTTTGTGATACTCACATCGTCTAGAAAAATTCAATATAAAACATGAGGCGAACTGCATCGTTCGAATGCGCGACAAGATGATGACGACAAGACGTCCGATGACGAAAAGTGACGATGCTTCATATCCATACATAAATAAAAAAGGTCATAATTATGCCAATATAAAGATGAAACAGTCACAACCCTTTAAATATAGCTCTCTTTTAAAATGATTGATTTGTACAAAGGGTCTTTATTACAGTTAGTGATGAATAGTGAAATAAATGCTACAAGATTTAATTTGCCTGCCATACATCATATATGTCATCGGCATTTCATTTCAATATGTTAATTTAATAATTTAAGCGGTTTATATATTTACTTAGTCCACACTCCATGCTAAGCATAGCTCTACCAAGGGTACGCTCTGAAATTGTGGAAATGGCAATGACCATGCGAAATAGTAAGCATCAAAATTCCATGAGAGGAGTACTATTAGCATAGAGTGGGATGAGGGTAGCTCCAAATGTTTTTAGCTTCACACGTCCCCCTGCTATGTGGGACAGGGGTTGCATTAAACATGTCCTGCTTCCGCGCCTTTGAAATTAGGCAAAAACTTCACGATTGACGGTTAATATCTACGTGTTATTAAAATATTAGAACGTTTTAAAATTTTTCACGAAATATGTAATTTATTTTTCACATTGGAGTTATTACAGAAGTTTAAGGATTGTGCTATGTATGTACCTAGGTACATTAACTTAGTAGGTAGATTAATAGATAAGTGGTGGCTGCGTCCAGCGATGATCACTAATCATGTCAGTGCGCTATCGGCTGTCCGTGGTTTCACTACTACCTTTCCGCATACAAATCGATACAATGTAATAAATATAAATAAAATGAAAAACAAATTTTAAAAGCCAACAGCATATTTTACATTGTGACAAAAATAAAAATTCGTTTAATCACATAATACACTTACCGTTTATATACACTTATTTGTGAATGTCATATATATATATATATAT
>DWQX01007185.1:0-10405 GCA_018245475.1 Pharmacophagus antenor | reverse complement strand
CATGTTAATTTCGATGAATGTAATTGTAAAATACTTCAAAGACGAGGTTTGGTTTCGCGTGGATGTTTTTTCACGCCCTAGCATATTTTGACCTGAGCCTTTTCGTCGTTAACCCCTCGCTCGGAGCCGGCCGAGTGGCGAGGACAGCAATATACACTCCGCGATCGACGTGTTAACATAATGTGAGATTCGGTTCAAGAGTTCAACTAAAAGTTCTCAATCCGCATTTAGAGAAACAGCTCTAGTGCTTACTGCAGACAATATGAGGTATGCGCTTCCTCTCAACACCTCTCCGTCCGCCGCATATAATTAAGATTTTTTATTTAGCGTCTTCAATTTTACGATTACTCATTTGTTTGCGTCGGTTCTTCTTTAACCCGTCGACTGCAATGAGCGCATCCGTGTGATGTTACGTCACGTATACCTTTTGCGACTTATATGCTGCTTCGTCACTTATATACGACCACTAAAACGTAATGGTATGAACTACGGATTAGATTGCGCTCTCTACACCTGCTCTGTTGGTGTCCAGTATTCGTGCTACGGTGAAATCATTCGAAGCGGTCAGCAGTGAAAGGGTTAATATTTGGATGTAATTCATCAAAGTATTCTTAACCTCCTGGTCAGTTCTCATCGTTAGTCAATTATTTTATATCCATTAAATTAATCAAAATATTTATCATTCGCCTAATAGTTTTCGCACGAACGTGGCGCCACGGGACGGCATGGCACTAATAGAGAAAACAAATGTGCAGATGGATGCTTTTCCAAAAACATGAATAATTAATTAATTTCAGAACGGGTTACGGCATGATAACAAAAAAAAAACAGTAATGGAAACATTCATTAAGATGCAAATTTACATGTCGAGCTCAATACAAAAAAAAAAATATATCTCTTTGTATCATTCGAAACATGAGACTCGTCTATACGTGTTACCGTTTTTATAAGCAAAAAGTATTCGCAAATGATTTAAAATGTGAATAAAAAAAAATATTAAGCCAATAGTGACTAAGCAATGGAGTCCCGGGACACATGAGATTCGGTGAATGTATTCTCTGTGATGCATAGATATCAACAATAAAAGGATATTTTAAAATTACACCCCCATGAGGATGAGATTTGAAGATTGGTTCACACGATGGACTTGGATTGAACTTGATTAAAAAAAAATAAACACGGCCATAGGAGTAATCTGGATGACTATGCAATTATATTAGAATACAGTTGTTGGTAAATAATATGAAAATCTCTGTCTGTAGTAGAAAGGTTAGTAATAATTTTAAGCATTTCATATTTTTAACAAGATTTTACTTGAAACCATTTGAAATCATTAAGTTTCTGCAATGTTGGTAGCGTCACCTAGTCGCTGGTTGCTAGGCAACAGTTTATTATCAAACATTTCAAGTGGAATTTGGCCATGGTGTTGTTTACAACAGCTTCAATAAGGGGCACTTATATTTTAACTCTTTCTAGGTGAATTTTTATTAGGAGAAGATAAAAACTTTTAGACTATGTTATATTATAGATGAAATGTATATTTTAAAATAGAAAATATATTTTACAAAAACACATTTTCCTAGGGCACTAAAGCACTTACGTGGTATTAATGTAAATGATTAAATAAGACATGATTCAAAGCACTTCATCCTGATAAAATATTTACTGGCATAAACGGTGTGCCAGAAGACTTCGGAGGGTTAAACCAGTACTACACCTAATTATTTGAACAGGTGATAAGTGAAAGGATAAAACCTTATTACTGATAATCATGTAAAATACATGCATTGTCACACAGTTATGTATACTGCTTAACAAACAAAGAAATGGATACAAGTTATTATCAAGTTATTATATGCATGTCTCTAGACGCAAGAGATGATTTTGCTTTTCTTTCGAGAGCATTTAACATGTCTCTTTGGAATAAAAAACCTACTAAATTATATACTAATAGTAATATACACTAAACACAATTATTACCATATGAATATAATACTTTAAAAATGTATACACTGTGTTGTTTGAAAATATTATATGTTTAATTTCACCAATGATCTGTTCACAGTGGCATGTATGTAGGACAACCATAAATACTAATGACTTAAATAACCAGCCTGTATAATAGAGTCCTAGAGGTTTCCATCAACACAAGTCAAAACACCCTATTCACAAATGATTTTCGGCCACAAAGTTAGCCACGTATTTAGTGTTAGACACAGAAGAAATCTGAATTTTGTTGTGTACGCAATTACAATCAATCAATTGTAACATTACCTAAAATATATAAAGTGAAAATGATATAATTCAAAATGAAGGGTCCTCCCTGAAGATTCCCATCTCTCAAATAATACATCTACACAATAAAACATCATTAATACTAGTTTTACGAGATACGTCATTTTGACTCAACAAAGTATATTAAAAATTTCACTATATTTATGTGTCCAAATTTTAATGTCGTTTTTATGCGTCCTCTATGGCAACTTTGCTTTATACCACTTTTCTAAAAAAGGAAATAAGAGGATTGATGAACGAAATAACTATAGCTGCGAAAAAGAAACCATAAAAAAGTGTCAGTACACACCCAGTATTAAAATATGTAATTTTAAACCTTTATTTATCTTTGTGGTTGTATCATGACTTTAACTAATATACAATATATTAATTTAAGTGTACATTACATATTATTATTATTACTTGAACAAGATATGATGGACTTTGTATAGCAGTACATGTCACAAGAGTTACATTTTTGTACTAAAGTTCAAGCTTGGTTATTTACATACTCTGTTGAAGTCCTATCAAAAAAGACACCTGTCAAAATTTGCTTGATACTTGTACTATCCCAAACTATTTAGTCTCATATCCCACTTTTTAGTTAAAAAATGTTTTTATGTCCCCCTTGACGCTTGCAATTTTTATAGGATGCCGCCACAAAAATGCCGTAACAAATGAAAACCAAAAATTTAATGAATTATATTAGCTATTTTGTTTTAAAGTTGGTGATTGGTATCTTTAAATGACAGAATTGCCCCCCCCGTGGTGCCTATGTCCCACCTTGGTATCAGGTTACTTTATAGTCTAACAATGTTATCTAAAATTTATTAAAAAATACTAAATTTCAATGTATTTATCATTCACATAATCTATTCCAACTGGTTAATTTCTTAGTAGGATTTTAGATTCTTTTAAATTTTTTAACTCTTACAATTTTTCGTAAAACAGTTTTCGAACAGATTTGATAATCATAGTATATCTACTACATGTATTCTTTTTATAATCGGGTTTTGGTGTTACAAGTATAATACATAGTTAATATTTTATCTATTTTATTTGACTAGAAGTAAATGCCTACAATGGCAATTAACCTATTAACACCCTGGCCTGCACGCAGCAATGATTTTTTTTTATTTGTTAATAATAGGTATATATATGATTGACATAAAAGTACTATTTTATAATATTTCTTCTACATTTGATAATTGAACTATGATAAAAATAAAGTCACACAAGTTAATTTGTAATGGTATTTGAAAAAGATATTTCATTTATTTTTTAATAAAATAAAAGGGTTCCATGGAGATTAAGCACACCTCTTTCTTTTAGTAAGATACATAATATAAATAATGAAATATTACTGTTAAATAAAATATTTGTGAAACAATTTTTTAAACACCATATTCCTTATTTAAAAATGATGATTATATAAAAATAATATCCATTTCCATAACATTATTGAAATATTCTGCTAAAAAACTATATACTAATTAACAATTAAATATCTTAAGTTTCAGAGGTTTATCATAAACTCTCTAAGAAGTAAATAATTTTTACGAAAACTTAAATACAATGTGTATACAAAGTTATCTCTGTTTATCACTAACATTACAAAATAAATTATTTAATTATTCAGTAGCATTACGGTGCAAGGATATACTGCGTGAAAATGTTTAATATAATATAAATAATATATTAACAAAACTTTGTTATTGATGCAAGTGTAAAGGGTCTATATAACATCTTGGGTGGTTGACCTTTAGTTGATTGACCTCTTTAATATCACTATAATATTCTTTTTTAATTTATACACATTCCTCATATAATGCAAAAAGCTAATATTATACTTAAAAAAAATATTGTGGAACGATAAAAATAACCTCAAACTCATTTGTCGTAAAACTTTATCCATTAGATGTAATAAATTTTCAAAACAAACAAATAAACAAGAAAAAAATTGTGGTATAATGTAAGATTTTGTATTAACCGAAGTATGCGGTTATACGATCCGTAAAATCGTTTTATAATTACAATACGTTATCAAGTACTTGCAGTAGTAAAAAATGTCCGTGAATATGGAATACTCACCAACTGACCATCTTATATACTCCACAGGAAATAAATCTATTTAACACTTCGTAACACCGTTAAACTTACACGAAAACAAATTACACTAGATATATAAGTAATTTTAAACTTAATTACGACAACAAATTGGTGATTTATAAACAATAAACGATTTTAAAAAATTTAGTGATTCGAGCACATAAATCAATGCCCAACCAAATGGTGCTGTGCTAAAGGCAAAGAAAATTTCATTAAACACACGATTTTTCTAAATATTTAAAGCGCGCACTACATTGTTGTGCAACGAGATTACTTTTAAAAGTGATTACAAAAGTTTTGAACGACGATTATCGTAGATATAAACAAAAAACGCGAAGACCCAAAACTATCTCAACGTCCATTTCTACAGCAAGAAGGTGATGCTACTGCCTACGAAAGGAGTGAAAAAGACGAAAATATTTTTAGTGTGTCAACACCGACAGCTACCCGACCAATTTAAAAATTATATGTCAAATACTGACAAAACTCTATTGTCGTATAAACCATTAAAGATTGATATTGATTTTCAACTTTACTACATTGTTATAAAATTAAGTATAGAATACCTATAAAGTTTTTGTTCCAATTAAAAATCTTTTTCAACGACATCATATTCTGTCAGGTATATAATTTAATTTTCTTAATTTTTTAATGAGGGGCGCATAAATTCATCTTTAACTAGATAAATAAAGTCATAATTTTTTATACTTAAGGAAAAGTCATAACTAAAAACAAAGCTGAATTGACGAAAAGCTTTTTCGAAGTAGTAGCAACATTAATAAGGGTGTGGGACGAGTAGTAGTCAGAAGAAGACAGTAAAACAGTGTGAAAAAGCGATAGTTATAGCTAAGTCGGCTGTTGAGTTGGCATTGTATATTAACTTACTTGCCCTGCCTTATCACGAGTCGTGTTATCGCCACTCCGTGGAGGTTATTTCTTTTGTAGTTTCTCCTCGTTAAGTTTGTCTCTACCAATGCATATGTTTGCATTTTACATTGTAGTTTTTTTTTTACTTAATATATTTATATTTGGATTTACATGTAAAGGATATGCAAAAATATTTTATATATCTTAGCTATTACGAGTATCTATTACTTGGAAAGTATGGTATTATTGTTTGTCTTATAGTATAAAAAATTAACAGATGCGTTAAAAGCAAATACTGTTTATAATTTTAATTGTCCTTCGAACTATAATAGCCTATTAATGGACATTTCATGCTGCACTATATAATTTTTGTCTTGGCGAAATTATGCAAAAGTTGTTTACAATGAACTAAATATGTGTAATAATTACAATTTCCTCTTATAATTTATTCGGCCTTTCTTAGGCTCAATGGCAACTTACTAAACAAATTAAACACCGAAATAAAAATGAAAACTATCGTTTATATTGTTTTATTCTTAAGGAGAGTAGAAACGAGACGGCTTAAAATTTTAATTACTGCGGTTATTAGAGCCGATTAGTTTTAACGATCCAATTAATTTTGTCGTTTTTAAATTCGTAACTACTTTTTGTATTGCTACTTTGCCTATTTCCTAGAAAAAAAAACTAACAACTGTCTGAACTTGCGCCAAAATAATAAAAACATGTAAGCGTTAAGAAAGATTAGTTATTTTAATATAACGTAGTTACAATAAATGCCCTACATATCAAGTGACGCTATCTGTACAATAGCAAAATCGATTGAGTGCACGTTGAATAGAATAGAATCGGCAATCAATACTTTGTCATCTACATGGGCGGGGGAAGCATTAGAAAGAGATAAAACGTATACTTCATTACTAGAACCAGTTATGTTTTAATGTAATAATTTAATTTACTTAATTAACAATTGTGCTTAAAATTGTATTGGATGTATGAACAGCGAGATGAGATTCCGTAACACGTTTGTATTCATTTAAATTTTGAAAGTTAATTTGCATTAATTACAGTCTATGATTTTTGCAATCATTTAAAAAGATTAGAAAACTGTCGTTGTTCAGTGTTAGCGAGGACTTATTTCTGCAGAGATCACTGTAGTGCCCGTATTTTTCATCAAGTACACATGTTATTGTTCCGTTTTGAAAAATTCTTTGGCTAATAAAATAATTAACTCATAATCCCTATAAATTAAGAAGACTATATCTTATATAAACGAGGTGGGAATTGTCATGCTACACAAATGTAGTATTTACCGCATCATTGTTATAAATAAAAGAATTAACCATCAAATTGCTACGTAAAATAATTATTGAACGAAAATGAACTACCCCTCGGTGTTCCAGTATTTTCTGTAATAATCATTTTGAATAAAATGATAAGATAATGTTCTTCCGTTTGGGCCTATTATTCTATCCACGGCTCTAATAAGCACATTTAAACTTTATTATTATTATTTAAAAAAATTAAAGTCTTCCATTAAAAATAAATTATACTCTTGCTACATTACAATGATGTTAGTAGTATTTAGAACGAATATTCCAGCTTCATCGAAACCAAGGTTCGCTCATACTATATACTGCCGGCGTCAATTGTATAAAATAAATAAAATTTAACATATATTTAAGTTTATTTCATTATTAAATTAAGTGATAATCATCATTACGGATTGTTGGCTATTTTTTTTTTATAATTTCGTTAATTTTTTACATATCTGTCTTTTTATAGTTCCGGCCTCGTTTTATGTATTTGCGTATTCAATAAATCCTTCTTCTATTTCTTACTTTCTTTCATTTATTAACAACTCTCTTTCTATTTCTGTACAAAATGGAATAAATTTAAACAATACAAATATACAAAACAACAGTATAGAGTCTAAAATGTACTTTGACCGCATAATTTCATACATTTTACAAAATAAAGGCTTCATTTACATAGTCTCAAGTAAATTCGTCAATAGCTATTTTTGATCTGTTGAATTATAATTATTACTTTAACTGTACTTGTAATACGCGGTGTGTAATTGTCATATTTTAAACAGGATTATAGAGCGCGGAAATTTTCTAGTGCTAGCAGGTGGATACATTTTCTTTCGATTCAAGGTCCATTCACGATTCACTAGAAAACGTAATGACATCTAGCGACAAGAAGATATAATTCTGTATTACATATTTTAAAATACATGTACTGACTTAAATAAAATTTCTAATGGTTCCTCGTACTTATTGACGCCCTTTAGTTCTATTATAATAACCCGGTAAAAATTAAAATATATTGTTAACAACAATAATAATCTTCTGAAAATTTTCATAGATGGCAGTAGCTATGCGTGTGGAAGAAATACAAGTTATAATATTCGTCCATCAGGTGAGTGGTAGCAACAGTTTACAAGATTATTAATCATAATTATATTTTAAATTACCTCTGAACCTATCAAATGACTGACAAAGTACGCCATCTTTTTTAAAATTTTATAAATTTTTACAACGTATAAATTGAAAATGAAGGTAAACGGTAAAACTTAATTTTTTTTAATCTACACCATCCATCCAATTTCTCAATACAATGTTTAACATTTATGTTATTTCTTATTATTTTGATCAATTAAATAAATAAATATGATTGGCAATGACTTATTAATTAAAAACCGATTTGAATAATTATCTAAATATGTATAATTGTTTAAAAATATAAATAAAACGTTTTATTGACTGAAGGGACTTTTTTACTACTTTAATACAGAAATTTAACAATTTGTTATTTCTATTTAATGAAGTTCTTAGGTCCAAATAAACTTTGTATTGCATATTGTAACACAGTAAATAACATTAAAAAGTGACAAGTGACAAATAATATCGATACATCGGAAATATTCTGTAGGTTATACGTATATTAGTATATCTTGATCTAATCTTAATGAACGTTGTTCGTTTCTAATTTCTTGCTAAAGTTAAACAACAGTTGTGATTAATTCTTTTTAGAAGAATTAATTATAATAATATTTACTGGCATCCGAAATTTTATAAAATTTACATTGTGCATAGTTTGTTTGATTTACTATTTAAGTGGATTAATTCGGTAACATAAAGAAAACAAATATGTTTTGAACCGACGGAGCTTGCGAAGGAATTTCAAAATAATTTTCAGAATGAGTAGATGCGATTTTAAAATAGTTTTATTGGGCAGTGAGCATGTTGGTAAAACGAGTTTGGTTCTTCGCTTCGTTAACTGTAGATTCAATACGGGTGCACCATATCAAAATGTAAGTTCATGCTGATAACAAAAAAAAATCACAATATGAACATTGTTTACAATGATTCATCCCTTTGTTTCAGTAATTGACAGAATAATAGATTTTATCCTTCACAGTCAACTAGGATCTGACTACTTGCGTATTTAAATTGATTTAAATTTTAGGCATGTGGAACTTAAAATAAATTAAATACAGGTGATAGCTGTTTATTTTATTTTTTTAAAAAATGCATCCTGTTTAAAATAGGATGTTATTAATTTTTGAAATTCGCACATGAATGAAAATTAGTGGGATATGATTCCTTTTGTCTATTCTAATGTAGTGTACGAATGCATTCTGTATTATAGCAAATGGGAGAGAAGCAGTGAATTTTGTAAAGTTCAATTCTAAAATCCATGCTACACCGCCCTTAATCTAATTAAAATAGTTGCAATGAGAATGTTTCAGAAAGTGCATGATTGAAGTTTTAACTTAATTGTGAATATCAACTATTGTCATAGTCCTGCAAATGTTTAAATATCAGATGCATAATTCTACAATGATTTGAAAATAATAATAATATATACTAAACATTAGATCGAAATAAAAACAATAGATCTACTACCCAACACCATTATTACTATGTAAAAGGCAGTTATGTTAAACACAAGCAAAATAATCCGTAAGTTTTTGTCCACTGATGTAGACACATAACGGAATAAAACAACTTGTATTTCTTTACTGTGTTATTTGGTTTTATGCCCGTTACATGGGAATTTTTTTTATTTCTGTCGAAGGGAGAATTTATTAACACAACGAATTATAATAAAATTGTATAAACAATGTCTATTTATCACAAAACTAATATAATAAAGATTAAAATGCGTGAAAATAGTAACTCAAGAACTGCTCAACGTCAGCCGTTGTTACCGGTGAGAATTATAACAAGACAGAAAGGCATGGAGTAATCTAGTGTCGGAGGCTGATTCATTTTGGTTCATTGCTCCAAAGTAGTTAGTTATAATTGAAACATTTCCACCTCTAAAGAGGCACATTTGGACTTTTATGAATCAAAACATTTGTCTTCATTATTAAACCTAAATGTATGCATATACAAGACAATGTTTTCCATTAACATTTTTTAAGAATAAATTGTAATAAATATTAATAATATAAATTAATACTTTTCCCTTTGAGAAATATTCACAAACCTGGGAATATGATAGCTAACTCAGTTAATATTCATTTAATATTTATATATGTTAGCTTCTAATGTACATATAAAAACTAGTTTTAAGATAATTTAAAAATGATAATAACTTTTTCAATAATATTGCATAGGCTTACATTTACTATATGCAAATTCGCTAAAATAACCAACACATAAATAGTTAGTTAGTTGTACTGAGGTGTTAGACTTAGCTAAAACAAAATATGTATATTTTTTTTTTTTAGATACTACTTATACCTTTCTCTGTTTTTATTTATTTTATTTTTTGGTTGCCCGGAAGAGATCGTTTTTCGAAGCGATAAGACCGCCCCTTGTAAATTCATAAACATTTATTTTTAATCGTATTGTAACTCGTTTCTTTTTTATTTGGTATGTAATAATTTTTTTTCTCCATTTTCATGGGTTTCTCTTTAACACGCGGGCCATAGCCAAGCGTGTTAAAGTGTAACTGTTGCTATAGGAAAGCTGTGTTTATATTATTATTATGTTTATGAAAAAACTTAATTTCAGACGATCGGCGCCGCTTTCTGCGCGAAGACGATGCATTCTAACGGCAAAGACTTCAATATTGGCATATGGGATACGGCTGGTAGCGAACGGTGAGGCGTTTTACGTCGGTAGTTTCAATATTGGCATAT
>DWQX01007184.1:0-10408 GCA_018245475.1 Pharmacophagus antenor | reverse complement strand
GACATTGCGTATAATGGGATAAGCAAAGTGGTGCAGTCTCCGGTGACGGGAATGCTTAATTCAGGAGAGAAGACTTCACCGATTAACTTATTGCTGTTTGTGGTCAATTAATACTTCGTCTTATTTCTTTTTACCGAACGATAAATGTGGCCTAAAGAAAATCATTATTTATTTTACTGTCATATTCTAGCTACCGAACTGTTGGTGACCGCGTAATTTTTTTTTTTTATTTCTCACATATAAAATCCTGTTGATTATTATTTCGTTTTTGATGTAAATGTGTGCATCAGTTACTATATACCGATATGTCTCGTCTATACCCCAAAGAAATTAGAAAAGAAAAAAAAATTTTAAACTGTTAAACGTTAGTTAGGTTAAATCCTAGATTTAAAGCAGTAGGTTAGATCCTAGTCGGCAGTGAGACCGCCTTTCGCACCGCCAACGTATTCTTTCTTTCACATCGCTCCATTTGTAACAATTAGTTTCTTTTTATTCTGTTTCATGTCTATCTTATTTTGTTCTTGTTATGCAATAAAGACTACTCTATTGTATTCTATCGATTTCTTTTTGTAAAAACCCAATAAGTCATATAACAATATCGTTATATGTTATATGATAGTAAATCATATAGTAAAATATCAAGACTGAACACGAAAAACTTCATCCTAATCTATTTTTATAGGTTAGCTTCTCTTGTGATAGATTTTACTAGTTCAGCGTGTGAAGAAATGCCTGAGCAGTCCCAAGACAAACGGACAGTCTGTTACCGCATTAAGGGATATGTTTAAAAATGAAATGTATTCGTTATAAGTAACTGTCGGAATAATAAAGTGGGTACGACAGCCAAGAGTACGCTTTACGTTAACAAACTTTTAAAACAATGGCTGGCTTCCAGGTGCCCTTACGTTTCAATTTCCCACGGCAGCCTCACGAGATGCCGGCTCGTAGATAAGGCTCACCGTCGGAGAGCTCGCTCCGTCATCTGAACAGCGCCATATCTCCAGTCGGACGGCTGCGCGTCTGGACCGCGCTAGGTGAGAACACCTAGGCCGCCATGACTGACGCCGGCGTGTGCACTCTATGTGATTAAATTTACCGATTCGCTCCTCGGTCGTACTACGCGATGAACGGTGGGGAGAAAGAAAAAGTTTGTTAAATTTTTTCGTATTGATCGAATCCTGCACATTTCTCCGTTAACACGTTCTGTGCCAGAACCTTTTTTTTTATGATTTTTCGCCAACTGTATTAATGTATACCCGACAATGCTACAATGATAAAATAAATCACATATTAAACTTCTGTTTAAATATTTGAAGCTCAAACTGATTATATCATCGACGGTACGTTCATAACATTTTTCCCGGAGATACGATAAAGGATGTTATTTTAAATAAGGGATACCCAAAACTATTTTGGACAAGTGACCCATTTTCCAAAATGAACTGTTACCTCAGACCCCCATGGCCAAATTATCTACTTTTAAGATCAACCCCCTTATTCATAACGGTCCGCTAACTTAAAACAGCCGCTACAGAGTGTTATTTTTCATTCTGACTTAGATCGATAAAAGCGGACTTAGGTCGATCTAACAACAACAAAAATTTAGCACTTTGAGAATCCCTGCTTTAAACAATAATATCATATAAAAAAAAAACTATCTACACCAACGACACTCCGCTCTATATAGATCGGCGTGTCAAAAAAGTATTTCGGATTTCCCGTTGTCTCTTGCAATCATAAGCAGAATGACATTACAGATAGCTAACCAGCTACGCTCCGAATGAGCCCTAGCTTGAATAGAAATAGAACGTGGACCAACGCGCATGCCACAGCGTCAAGTCAAATCTCGAAGGGACAAATCTTAAATCTTGATTACCGCAAGCATTCTCGACGGTCAAAGATAATAAAATTTCCGTAGACCCCCAGCCCCGCCGTCGTCACGCTCCATTGGGCCCCGTATATTTTTATCACCTTTCATACCTTCACCCGGCGCGGGGTGGAATTTATTGCAATCAGATTCACGGCTGGCCAGGCCCCCCCCCCTCCCCCGCTGCCCTGATTTAGGTTCGGCAGACACCGGCGCCGCTGCTAGAACTGAGACCTAGGTCACCATCATCGTAGCGTCCAAGTATTATTATTAAAAAAAAAGTAAAAATTTACATCCTTTTTCTTGAAAATTACGAGAATAATTTAGTGTAAAGTTCAAAAAAATTTATTTAGAATAGAAATATTTCTTTTTGTTGAATTATTCTCAAAGGCACTATATATAAATAAAAAAAATTACGCACATTACCTTTTCGATTTACACATACATAAACACAAATATATATATAGTCTGTCGACAAACGGACAACACAGTATCATCTGTCTACAATGTTAGTGTACAACAAATATAATCATAATTATAATGACTTAATGTAATAACTTAAAGATATATTAATAACTTTCTTACCTCACACACCAAATGTAAATAGAAATTTACGGATTTGCGAAAGTACATCGACTCTTTGATGTTATTTTATACACTTAAGACCTTCGTCGACTGACCTCGCGGGTGGCGTAAACAAAAGATAAACTAAGTAAAAGGAAAAGAAAAAAGGTGAACTTATTTCATTTATTTGATGTATACGATGTATTAATCTTACATTTTTACGATGCTATTTAAGAAACATAAAGTGGTGGTACGGTTTTAATCAGCCCCACCCGTCACACTGGCGCGGCGACCGGCCCCGCGCCCGCCTCCGCCCGTGGCGCGGACATATATATGACTATCGTCTTCACGGTCGACTAGGCCGCGGCCGGCACCTGCCATCCAGTTTTGATTTAGACCGCCTAGACGCCCGAGGACACTGAATTAAATCTTAGGTCGTAACTTAAAATGAATAGAGCGGGGTTGCGGTCTTGGCTCGTGGCGCTGTCCAATTCGTTATTTTGAAACTTAAAAAAAAAAGAATTTAGTTTTTACTTCGATTGCCCCTATGGTTTACCCACTTGCCTTCTAAAGTAAAATGCCTGTGTAGAGGAATCAAGATAATGTACCATGTAAATAAATGTTTACATTCTTCATCAACATTGTACCACGTACATAAATGCTTACAATCTTCATCAACATTGTACCAAGTACATAAATGCTTACAATCTTCATCAACATTGTACCAAGTACATAAATGCTTACAATCTTCATCGACATTGTACCACGTGCATAAATGTTTACATTCTTCATCAACATTGTACCATGCACATAAATGTATATATTATTGTTTAATGTAACGATTCACATCCAGTTGCATACCTGCGCTTACGGCTGGACTGTTCCGAAGTTACTTAACATGGTATATTGTCCTCTCGGGCGCTGAGTGAGGAGTTAGGGCCCTCGTTGTGAGTACAGGCGCGGCGTCCATGGCGCTCGCCGCGAATGCTAATGCACCTGCAGTTTTCTAATAACCAACGACGCGAGTGGGAGGGGGTGGTGGTGGTAGCGGGGGGGGGGCTGCTTAAGTCACCAGCACTCGCGAGACGTTTAGCCGACTGGAATTCCTAATTCCTGCTTCCACGTTTCTTAACGATGCAAATTAAAGTTTATCTTTCATTGTAACTTAAAAACAGGAGTTTTTTTTTTTCTTCAAATTAGCACTGAAATTACCAACCGGTCGAAACGACCGGGTGCACCGATTGTATATAATAACCTTGATTACGTATTTTGCTTCATTTATCATGGAAGTTTCTTGTTAATTTTTTCGTTTTTATTTCATTTTGCTTATTACATACCGACGTATAAAAAAATGATAGTTCTAGCGTTAATAAATACGCCTTTCGCACCGCAAACGTATTCTTTCACTTCGCACCATTTGTAACAGTTACATTCTTTTTATTTTGTTTTGGGTGTGCAATAAAGACTATTCTATTTTATAAATATGTTGGACTTAGTCCCTAAGTAAACTAAGAATTTACTTGAATTGTATTGAATCCGCTCGGTCAGCTAGCTCCCTAAATATCAGTCTGACGCCATAACAACATTGCTATGCTCCTCCAGTCATACATGTGAATACGGCCTAATTATCACTCAATATCACGTGAAATCGAGACTAAGGTATCAAGCCGATAAATACGTTTTGCGAATACATATATAGAGTTGCAAAATGAATTAGCTCTCAGCAGTTATCGATACATATGACTAATTAATTTGTCGATGTATATATATATATGTTACAGCCGGCTAGTCGGGAGCCATTCGCAACTCTCTGCCGTTAATTGCTCGGCCGGGTGAGCCAGTGAATCGCGCCGCGGCACCCTAACACCCCTAACACCCCTAAAACCTCACTATCATTAACAAACAGTCAGCCTAACCCTGGCATCGGAGCGGAGTCAATAGTTCAATATTTACGAGCACGGGGGCCTCTATCACCGCTAGTGATGCTCCGCGAACTAGCTTACGTCGGACATATAGTTTCTTTAATTGTTCCCTTTCCGGCCGCGTGTTCCGGGTTCGATGCCCGGGGCGCGGGTGTGGTGGAGTCTGGACGGTAATAGGCTTCTTCAAGTCCGCTCGCCCAGCTACCACTCCCAATGTCGGTCACAAACATAACGGCATTGCTGTGTTCAAGCTGTCATATATATGAGAGTCGGATGTTCATGGAAGTGTTAGCCCTTAATCGATAAAAAAAAAACCCGTATAAACTCTTCGCGAAACATTTTGACTGCTTTTCTACAGTTCTACTATGAACAAATGTTGCTTTCGTCCCCAACGTTTAGTATTAGAAGTGCACCTATGGAATTTTACAGACATGCGAGGCGTTTAATTGCCACTCTATTGTATTATTGCTTTTAAAAAATGTAATTAAATAAATGTAGTAAATACTTTCCTTATACGTTTTAAATCAATTAACGAGTCTTTCGAGTTAAAAAGCTTCTTTAATTCTTTTAAACTGTTTGATAACTCGAATCTGACTAAGGACCACGCGAGTTCTGACGGTGGTGAAGCTTTTCGGGACCTCCCCCCCCCTCCTGGTCATCTACCACCCTCAATGCCAATACCATACCATCGGACAGAGTATTCTCGACGAGCACAGTTTCTTTTCAAAGACCAATTTGTCACTTAATTAGTAAGATGAAATAGTAATTAATTGTTGGACCATTAATCCATTAAATAAAGGCATAGCATAGGCAAGAAAGTCAGTTCGTTTGGTCCATAAATGAAATACTCGTTTAATAAAAAAAAAAACTTAAAGTTGATCAAAGATTTTATTAGCTGACAGACGTATCTGCTGGACTTAGAAAAAAAGCAACTTCCTGCGCCCTTCACGAGTAATCGTGGAGAACGTGAAAAGCAACAGGCATCGACATGTTCGCGACTGAACCGAACCCAATGCCCGCGCCGCGGACCGCACACGCTGGGTTGCCCCTCTGCAGCCGGTTTCAATGAACACATTGAATAGCAGCACTCAGCAAAGCCAGCGAGAAAAGAAGACAAGCGAATCCATGACAAATATGGACAAGTTGTTGGGGGAAAAAAAGTAACAAACACAATAAGGCTACAAATAAAGAATCTTACCTTCATTAGATTGACACCGGTGCTTACCAAAGGTGTCTACCATCCCACGGGATGGTGGCCCACCACCGGCGGTACACCCGGTCGGGTGCGTTTTCAAATTTAATAACGGCTTCATCGATACAACAGTCACACAACACTAGCGCGGCGGTCAAGTCGTAGAGATTTATGCGCGGGGACAAGTGGCCCCGGTCAGGTGCGTTGATTTACGGCCGCCCCGTCCGCGCCCCGCGCGCCCCCCTCGCCGCCCGCCCTCGCCGCGCCCTCGCGTTCTTTCCACGAGTGCGCGATGCTTCGACCACTAATTAATACGAAGCGACAACCGTTTAAAGACTAAATGCGTACGTGTCAGCTGAATGAACAGGTCGAATTTGCGGCGGTGAAACGTGTCGATTTGAAATCGTCTAAGAGAGCTGCTTGCTTTTTTTTTTTCTCAATAAAAATGGAAGGAGCCATGGTCGGTATTTGTTTAAGGGATAAGATACGAGACGAAGAAATTCGACGGTGAACAAAAGTGGTCGATGTAGCTCTTAAGGTCGGCAAGCTGAAGTGGCAGTGGGCCGACCACGTCTGCCGAGTCACCGATGGTAGATGAGGGAGGAAATTCTTGGAGAACTCAATTTTCAATTCAAATTTCCTCCAGACGCGCGGCGTACTCGCGCCGCGAACGGGCCCGTATTGAAGCCAATAAAATTACTTTAGCCGTAAAGATAATTTCAGTTCTTATTGCATTTCGATGTTCCGTTGTAAGGTGCACACAGGCTTTCGGAATTTCAACTTCTGCGCTATCCCGATTCGTGACGCGACGGACGGTCAAGTCGCGGTTATTGGGGTTCAAATATAATATACCTCATAAATATTTACGCGATGTGGACGAGAAAAAGGTTTAAATAATAATTAATTGAAGTTAAGATTGTCACCCTTATGTACCATCGGAGTGCTGGCGAAATTGCTTATTTCACGTGCATACAACTTTCACAATTGGACATCGTTCAAAACGCGATGCCGTAAATAGCGGGGTGTGAATGCCGGTAGTTTCCTGAAAACCGCTTATAAAGCTACCACAGGCAATGTCAGCGTTATACCAAACAGTCATACGTGACTAGTGTATTTGAGACAGTATCACCACCTACATTCTCATTGTCACTTAACATGTCATGATATTGAAGGTAACGAGTGAATGTTAAGAAAAAATTTCATTCGGACTGTGACGTTAGTGTTTAAAAATAGAAAGTTGAGAATTTGCTGTTTTTTTTTTTTATTTTTAATCCCGTTCCCCTGACATTTTTAATTCTTATAATAGATCCTACAGTCTCTTTCATACTTTTCTTTCGGATATTTGTCTATTACACTGTTTAGAATTACCACCAGGACTGATAACCACCGTCAGGTCACAAGCACCGGTTAGTTGAAGAAGCCTTGTCCCTGGCGCGTAGGTTTACCGCAGACCTTGTAACGGGGAGGTGCCGGGTTCGCGGGCTAAATTATAGAGGAAGCTGGACGGTGGTGGGATTTTCTCGAACCGGGTAACTACCACCTTTAGAGTCGATTTGCCGCAATAACAGCAATACTTTATTTAGAGAGAAATACACGGGAGCCAGACGTATTCCGGGCGAACACGCTTCTATATTAATTGTCACTTAACATCAGGTGAAATAGTCAAGTGTTAACTGGTCATCGTCATCATCCATCATCATCAGCCTGCGTCAGTCCACTGCCGGACATAGGCCTTCCCCAACGCCTACCACTATACGCGGTCCTCTGCTTCCCTAGTCCAGCCGCTTCCCGCCGTCCTGACTAAATCGTCAGTCCATCTGGTGGGAGGGCGACCTACACTCCATCCTATGCGCGGCCTCCACTCCAAGACTTTCCTCCCTCATCTACCATCGGTGACTCAGCATACGTGGCCGGCTCGCTGCCGCTGCAACTTGCCGACCTTAAGAGCTACATCGACAACTTTTGTTCTCCGTCGAATTTCTTCGTCTCGTATCTTATCCCTTAAACAAATACCGAGTATGGCTCTTTCCATCGCACGCTGAGTGACCTCAAGTCGGTGGACCAGCCCAGCGGTCACAGTCCAAGTTTCGTGATCGCAAGGAGGACGCACTGCTTGAAGACATTAGTCTTCAGACAATGAGGAATCCGCGAAGTTAGGGTGTGCCGGAGTATTCCAAGTGCTGCCCAGCCCAATCGAATGCCTCTATCAATACCTTTATAAAAAGAAAACGAGATAATGAACCCGTAAATGGTAAATAAAACTAAGTATACCTCGAGTAGCTTCCAACAATGCGAATTAACACAGTAAACCCTTAATGTGAACAGAAAAAGGAAATTGTCTCGGCGCGACGACGGGACGACGGAGGCCGGGGAGATCCCGCTGAAATGCAAAGGGGCCGCGGCGGCCGGGAAGGAGCCTGTAACGAGCCTCATCTAATTAACCGGCCGACGTGAGCCAGTTGCCAACACCTGCATAATGCCGCCCCTCCCCGCCCCCCATCTCGCCGGGTTACGTTTCGCTGAGGCACACTTGCGTCTTGATTGGACACTTGTTATTGTCTCCGTTTATGTGAAAATGCTTACTTGTATGCGGCTCGATGAATTTCGACACCAATAACACTTTGATTACGTGCGGAAGAAAGGAGTGGAAGTTTGCTTTATTTTTTTTTCAATTTACGATATTAACAAATCGATCATTGGGAACGGTCATTTTGATCCCTTGATAAGATGTTCCGTACACTAATATACGTTTGAATTTTCTTTTATATGGCATCATCATGCAAAGGAAGTAAAATTAGAATATTGTATTACCGCGTATAATTACTACAGACTGAATAGAAAAATAGGAAAATGTGTTAACCTGTAAAGGTTAAGATAAAAATACAATATCCGTAAATATAGCGTAAAATTTGATTCGACAAAAGAATAATACTATATTACGTTTAAATATACTTGTGAAATATAATTATTTAATCATAGATTCGTCTACATCAGGGATTCCCAAAGTGGTCGATAAAGGTTTCCTAGGGGTCGCCATAAACGAAAACTGATTTTGAGGGTCGACAAGGTCTGAAATTCGACCCCTATTAAATTAATACAAATTCTTATTTACAAGAAAGCTAAAGACAGGCCCGCTTGCACATAATAGTCTGCTAACTTAAAGCGTTGCTAATTCTCACTCTGTCTTCTTCTATTGACCTAAGTCAGAATGAAAAATAACACTCTGTAGCGGCTGTTTCAAGTTAGCGAACCGTTATGAAAGAGGGGTTGATCTTAAAATTGGGCAATTTAGCCATGGGGCGTCTGAAGCGACAGTTCATTTTGGAAAAAATTTTCACTTGTCCGTAATAGTTTGAAGATGCCTCTTTTAAAGGTACCAACGTGAACACAAAAAAAAAATAGAAAAAAACCTCAATACAGAGGCTGCGTAAAACACAATGTTCTAGGGAGCCCCGCTCTACACACCGAAAGTAATGTCGGTCCGAAACGAAAATAACCAAACGTATCACGCTCCCTCCTCGCGCGGACGCTCCTAACGCTTAAACGTTATTCGCCTAACGCCGAACACGTCCCCTTCGTTACCGAAAGGCGACGAACGCAATTTATTAATTCTCGCTGCGGCGGGACAAAAAAAAAAAGAAATAAGTAACAGCCAACGACAAGCGTCACCTGTCAAGCCGCACGACGCGACGCGACAAGGAGCGTGACATGGGGAGTTGCGAGAAACAAAAATTATGAACGGGCGGGGCGGCGGGAGACGCTGCCGTTTAATCGTTCCGACGGAGCGGTCCAAAGAGTATTTCTATATCGTAACAGCCGAGCCGCTCGGCTCGTCTCCGCGGCGGCTGAGCCGATTGCTTCCGCTTACCGCGGACTGCGTAAACAGTGGCGTTTGGAATCCGATACGGTTTTCACGCACCCACCGACTACCGCCACCACGATGTGTTTATGTTAGCTAGCATTAACACCAGATTTGCCGAACCAGTCGTTTCGACCGGACGACTCTACATAAGAAGTTACGTATACCGTTGTGCGTTCGATATTTTTAATTTTTATACCGCCGTTAATGACATTGTTCTGTATATTTTATCGCGACACGGGAAAAATATGAATGCAATGATGCATAAAACTAACACAGATACGAGAAGATGAACCATAAAAACGTGTCCTTGAATCTAGTGTTAATTATTACATTTAAATAGAAAACGTCAATTGTAGCGACGAAAACCATATTTCGCGATCACGTAATAGTAGGTAATTTGCCGCGCGTGAAAGAGACCGTGCTGTGTGGTGCTCGCGCACGTACTACGAAGAAGATGAGAAAATTATAAAATGTGACACATCAGCCACCACACGAGAAAGACCACGTTTTTTTTTTTTTATCGTTAAAAAAACAAATCACTAATATTTATATCTCAGTCGGTCAAAACTTCTCCACGGCGGACCGCGGCCGATGAGTACGTGTGATAAGCGTATCTGAAATTGCTCAAATTGGACTGCGTACCGCGTTGCGCGGACGCAATTTGCAAATGTGGGCGTGCTGGCAATAACCGAGCGTGACACCTGTCCGGGGCGACGCGACCGGCGGCTCTAATTTCATCAGGCAACGTGTTATTTCGGAGCGGCGTCTGTGTTTAAGCGGTAAATAAATTACTCATAGAAATCGGGTAAAAGAATGCTACGATAACGGATTGGACTATTCCTTTGTGTGAACTTAAAGGTGATTTGTTTTTGTTTTTTTTTTTTGGGGGGGAGGGGGCGTGAGGAAATCCTCTTGGGTGCTGGCCATCCATGGCTACGCACAGTCAGTGAGCGCAGCCGGTGTGGGGCGCCGGCCCACTGAAGCCCCCCGTGTTCCATCGA
>DWQX01007183.1:0-10408 GCA_018245475.1 Pharmacophagus antenor | reverse complement strand
ACTAACTTTTGGAGTTTTATTCAATATTGTAATTTTTTCAAGGTGGTCTCAAACTTTTGGCTGGCAGTGTATAATGCGTTTTGAACTTAAATTTATCAAAACAGTGCCCGCTCGGGCGAGCGAGACGGGCGACGATTGAGGTATGTCGGTCGCTGGTATTGTAGGTGCATGTGGTGTTGTGTATCGAGTTGATAGTTTTAGTGTTTTTTCTGTCTGACCCGACCCTTGCATCGACACTAACTAACATATTACGCGTACGACGCTTGGATAAGCGTGGATTTGGAATCGGCACGTATCGACTTTATTGACGATAAATTGTTTGGGGTAGTGCATACTCAATTCGAAATGAATGAGAGCACAGTCATTGATGAACTGTTCAATCGTGGGAAGGCGAAGATCATTGTACAGGTCTATGTTCTTCTTTGAACCAATCCGCCCGGATAGCGAGCTAGGTGAAGCGGTTCTGGAGGACCTGCAGGGTTTTGACGACATCATGCCGGTGCATGAACTCTACACTCGCGTAGGTCAGGATGGGCCTAACGCAAATCTTGTAGAGCAGCACTTTGTGGCGAAGAGAGAGCTTGCTACTTTTGCATATCAGAGGATGTAAGAGGCTTAACACTGAGGCCGCCTTACTCCTGACTCTGCGGGCGTGGGCCGAGAAAGTGAGGCGTCAGTCTAAAGTGACGCCGAGGTATTTGACCGTGTCCTGCCAAGGAATGACGCGGCCGAACAGGGAGATTTCACCCGGGGTGAGGAAGCGAGCAGCTTTCCTGCTGCGAGATGGGCGAGAATGAGTGAAATGCAGGCCTTCGCTCTTCGTGGGGTTGATGTCGATCCTCCAGGTATGAAAACAGGCGCCGAGGCCCTCAGTCGCCGTCTGGACGGTCTACCTGACATTGAAAATCCTGTCAAAACCGTTCCAACCTATTTGAGTTTATCCGAAAAAGACAATAATTTTCAAATTGTTTATTAGTATAATTATCATATAAACATTCATTTTAATAAAAAGCTATTATTTTGATATTATTAACAGACACTTCAATTCTGATTATTTGTTATTGTATAGATGTATGCAAATACGATGTAAAGATAACGTTTTATATCGCACAAGTGAATTTCAGGTAAGCTAACTTAGGATGCTGGCTATTTGTGTACAAGATATTATGAAACTTAATGATTAAGCATTCTTCAAAAAGGTTTACGGCGAAAGCAATCAGTGTAAACAAAGTTCATATATTATAGTCGTAGTAAGCGCATAGTCGTTTGTTTCATGTTTGCTCATATATTTTTCTAACTATATCGGACCAAGTACGAGTTACGCATAATCCCTGTCATAACGGAGTTTAAGTGCATTTAAGTGCATATGTACGCAAAGTAACGTTCAAATTGTATCCTTGTAAATATAGTACATATGCTGCGGCCTAATAGGGTCCACCGGAAAATATGCGATTACTGCCCCGTCTAGTCAAGTTGTATACGCATACAAGGAAATTGTATGTATGATTTCTTTGTCGTTTTTTTCTTTTACTTTATTAAAAATGGCAATGGTAATTAAAAAAAAGTGCATGAAAATTGTTCTATTTATTCATTATTCACTAACGATATGATCTCTGACTAGTCACCATCGCAATAGGTCATCATCGCATAGCAAGGGCTATCGTCTAATCTAGTAAATAAAACATAAATCACAATTTACATATGTAAAATATTTAGCGAGGTTTAATTGTGTTTTCCTATGACTGTTATGTTGTTTCCTATGATTTTTGAAACATGTTGAGGTGAAAAAATAAATAAGAATGATAAACTAAGTAGCACAGCTTACTTTTTGATTCTTATTTATAAAGTTGGCGAAAAAACAAGTTCTTTGATATATGTTAATAATGCTAATGATCGTTAAACGTGTTCTACTGCTATCAGAACTAACATTTTCTTTAATTTTAAGCCTCTAAGCTTAAACAATTGTGATTGTATTTAACTGTGTATAAGTTAAATTTATCTGTAAAAAGTGGTCGAACAAAATAGTTTATTGTACTGTTTATTTCATGTTAAATAATATTAGACATTAATTTGAACTCTTTAAAATGCGAGACGGAAAGAAATGTTCTTTAGTTTTATCTTTTTCTTTATAAAAAATTATTCTTTTACTCATTCAAAAACCATAAATTCTATTTGTTACATAAGGCTTGTAAAGACAATTTTAAGCGTCGCTAATAAGTAAATATTACTTTTGCTTCATATCAGTAGTATTACAATTCGAGCTATAAAATCTTCCCTTATCTAGTATAAAATATTACGATAATAGTGTCAGTGAACTTTGATAAAAATTTAACAGAATAAAATACTTCTAGCATTAAATTATTCTTAAATGAAGAGTCGGCAAGAAAATCCGCCTTCATCTAAATAATAAATTGTGAATGACCTTGGAAAATTTATAACTCTTTTTTGTCACAAAGAAAAGTTACACTTATTGAAACGAAGTATTTGAATGGAATAGTACGAACAGCGAAGGACTGTAACAGTCTGTCGGCATTTAAATATCATATAGCGTTTCCGTCTAAATATGATATAGGGGTGTTCAAGAGGAGAGTGAATAAGCTTCTTCCAGACTAATGCGATCTACCATCACCGACTACGTTTGTACTTACCATTGGTGGGATCGTGGTCAGGACCTATGTAATAATAAAAAAAAACACAGACACAGATAGTGATGTACCATAAGTAAAATTAATAGTCAAAGTAAGTAGTTCAAAATTTATGCTTGTAACAGATCACTAACATTAGTAAAAACGTAAAAGTTAGTCTTGTTCGAAATACATTAAATAAGCAACTATCGCATATATGTAGAGTGCCTCATTTGAATTCTAATTTGTACCAATCTTTAGTCTAAGAGAGCGTTTCTTCTGTTTCACGAATAAAAGAAAATACTCGGCGGGTTCTCTATTGCTTCTTCTGATTTATTGTCGCAACTACTTTCATTTGGATATGTACCTGAAAATTCTTTGATAATGTCGATAAGGCCAATGCCACCGAAGTGTACAGTGACTGATTACAAAGATTATAAAATCAGTTTTATATTCCGAAACTATGTCGCTATAGTAATAGAAATCAGCATTATAATTGAAATCAAAAATTACCATTGCAATCTAGTAGGTTTGTTTGACTTATATGGTTAAAATGGTAAAATTTTTTGTGTATCAAATTCCCAATTGGTTAAAATATCAAATTTATAATGTTATTTTCCTAAGTTTGGAGTATGCAAATCTATATGCTTATTATTGATAAGAAACAATGTTCACATCGCATGAGATATTGGATAATTGCGGTAACTATAGACGCGACGTAACAATGACCTGTAATTGATGAGTGATTACTACTGAGCATACATAACTCGTGTTGTGGCACAGTTCTATGTTCCATTTAAATTAGGCTAATAAATTCGTAAAAATACTATATTATATTTTATGAGGCTTGCACAGGCACTCACTCATGAAAATAACGCTGGTTCCAAAAATGTAGCCTCTCTCAAGAGACCAGGAGAGTAACTCAAGGACATTATTAATTATTATTACATACACCTTTCCTTTTGTCAATTTGAAAAAGCTCTCGTGTCTATGAAATTTTTGACCACCAGCTCGAGGTCGATATCTTTTCTCCCGAAAATTATTATATTTAATTTACCCATTTTCAAATACAGACATTAATCGATAATATAGCTATGACGTATGTTGTTCAGTTAGTACAGGCTAAATTAATGTTTTTATTAGTTTATAGTTTATTTAGTAGTTTAAAATGAATATATTTATATTCATTCGCTATGTTCACGTGATCGTTTACCAAATAGAACAATCTAAATTTAGCCTAAATTTTGATTGCCTCCATGGCGCATTGATTTACTTGTTTGCCTTTTAGCGCGGAGGTCCCGTGTTCGATTATTGAGCCACTAGAGGAGTGATCTGGATGGTAGTAATGTTTTTCAAAACTCGCCCGGCAAGCTACCACTCTTAATGTCAATCTGCCATAACAGCATTGCAATATTCCGGCAGACATATATGTCACAGCCAGAAGTATTCTGGGGCAACACGATTTATCATCTACCAATTGATTGTCACATAACGTGAAATGATATTAAAGACAAGTTATAGTTAAAGTATATAACAGATAAAAAAGCAAAAGTATGTAAGAAAATAAAATAACTTAGTGATGATAATTTAAAAATGTAAAATTTCTTCATATGAATACACTGTAAATAAACATGAGAATAAAGTCTGAATGAATGTTAATCTACCTTGTTAAGTTTTGGCCTTATAGACAGGCGTCATGTAAATTACAGCGTGCGGTTTGCATATAAATAGTTACGTTTATATGAATGAGCAAGTGAGTGTAAGAAGGTTAAGGTACTGTGTGTACTAAGTTAAATTTGTTTAATATATTTCTACAAATAATCAACTAGAAAATCTTAATATTATTTTACATTAAGAGCTCCGGCAGAGGTAAAGAATTTTCAATACGTGCTTCGGAGAAATTAAGCACGGATAAGGGGTTCAATATTTAATTTTTAATGGCAGACCAAATGGTAGAAACAAAATTAGCATTAAAGCTCATGGGACTGGTAGATCACTTCATTTGTTATAACTCTAAATGACATTACACGTAAACTTTCAGAAAGTTAATAAAACTTCTGGAAATATAACTTGCAATTATGTTACTTATTGCATTTAAATTGATATGTAATAATTGTTAAAAGTAAACATAAGCAGTGTCAGTGGTTACTGTCGTTTGCGCTGATAACAATGGTTCTGTAGTTATTATGTCATTGAACGAACATTGTTTGGGTCTAGTTCAATTTACGCATTCCTTTGTGTTATATTCGAGGTAGGGCAAGTTGTTGTATGTATTAAATTTCATAAGTTTATTTGGGCTTTTTAAACAATCTATAACGGCTTGCGTATAAACAATGCAACTTTTATTAAAAGTTATAGTCTTACTGAAACATTTGCTTTGACGTTAAATTGTTACCTTGTATGCGATGCAGACATTGATTGTTATTGTGTTTTCATTAATAATAATCCCTGTACATGTAATAAAACTGTAACTTAACCGAATTTGTACATTGAATATTGTTTGAAACTTTTGACTAAAAGATAAAAACTTGAGAATATACATGTGGAATCGATTTTTTGTGGACTTTTTGTCCGTCTCTATGACCGTCAATCATAAAAAAGTACAGAACGTATTTTCAAGCTCCTTCAAATTCCTGCAGGATAATGAGTAAAAAGATTTTCTTGACACTGAATTAACTTAAAAGTAGTAAAATATTAAAAGTGCTGTCTTTGGATTGAATTTGTGTACTTTTAGTCATAGAAAAAAAAACATATCCATGGAATAAAGTAGTGTACTGTATTCAATTTACAAAATGATGATTAGACGGCGCTATCGCAAAACTCACGATTTAGGATTTTATGAACGTAATACAATGTGAAATTCCTGAGAAATAAGTGTAGCGCTTTGCCACTTAACAATTTAAATTCAGCAAAAAGGAAACATGACATTTATTAACTGTTAGGCGGTAGGAAGTTCACCTGGTTGTTTAGTTGGAAAATAAATTGTCAATTTACATGAAAATTAAGCTATCATAACGCCCTATCTTGACTTGTCTCTTTTGAGTTATTATTATTATCATGGTTATTTCATATCATTATATTTGCATGTGTTTGCTGTATGTATTATAAAAGGAACGTTTTGCTTCGTCATTCACAATACGTACAGCCAAGAAATGGAACAATTTGCCAGCGTCAGTGTTCCCGTCTGATTACAGCGTGGGTGTCTTCAAGAAAACAGTGAATAGGCTGTTTTTAGTTTTATACGCTTTACTACCTACAACCGCATCGCCACTTTACGTCAGGTGATAAAAAATATTATTGGCTTCATATAACTACAGCATGACGACTGAGAACCAAAAATTATGAATAGATGTAGTAAATCAATGTTTACATTCAAAATACATGCCTACTATGAGGTAGGAAATTGATATTGGAAGGTAAATAAAAATTAATACTTTTCTTGTAATAAGTAGTTTATGAATTTTTAATTGGTTCATATATATGAAATAATCATAAATCTTCCGAGGAATAGTAATAATATGATGTACCATCATAAACTATTAATAATTTCTAATCTTATTCATTTTTTGTCTATTTCAACATAATTTTCCTAAATATACGTAGACAGCGTATTTCCTTTGTGACGAATGAAGTTAATTATGTACTATTAAATTAAGTAACGTTACTTTAAGAGTGCTAATTCGTTATATTTAAGTATATATACTTTATAAACCAACTGAGTAAACCGACGTATGGAAAATTAACAACAGGATCCTATAGTTTGCTAAACATCTTTACTATACTATTGAATGCAGTCCTTTGTTTGATAACATTACCTACTTTTACCATTTTCAAGATTATGAATGTCTAATTGTTATTGACGTTAAAACTGGTCAGCGTAAATAAAGTAAGCGTTTTTCTTTTCCAATTTGATATTTTTTTCAATTGTCAACTTATTATTTGTAGTATGTTCGTGTATGTCACATATTTGTTAACGACAGATAGGCGCTAGATGGTTCATCAAATTATTCACATTAGAAGTACAATGCTGATTGGAAGTAACCAACATCTATGTATGAATTTTGGCGGTTTTTTTGTTAAACAAACAGCGGACTTACGTGTAGCCTGCTAGGATGTCCATCAAGCTGCTCTTCCCGGCTCCCGATTGTCCTATTATTACAGTAAGCTCGCCGGCGTTGAAGGTGCCGTTCACATTATTTAATATAGTTTTTCTGCCTGTAAAATTATAGGTAAATCAAGTAAATGCCTTTTATATAATTAAATTTAGACTAGTTTTACCTATTACTTAGAGATATTTTTGACTGCCTTTTAAACATAGTTGTTTAGCGCTTGCCTAGTAACACGGAGGTTCCAGTTTTAATTCTAGAGACACATGAGTAGTGGAAGTCCGTATAGTGGTTAAAGTTTTTCGAACCCACGTCGCTAGCTACCACTGTATATATTGCTGGGTTCCGACAGTCATACGTATGAGAGCCATAGTATTGTTGGAGGGCACTCTATACTATCTACGAACTCAATGTTACTTAATATCTTGTGTCCGTTGAAGTCAACTGTTACCCTATTACCGATAAAAAAATAGGGTCTTCGAAGCTGTAGTTCATTCACTGTTTAATAATGTTATGAACTGATTCATAACATAAAGTGGTTCATGATAATGCTAGAAATGTTCATTTTTAACAGAAAGCTATGGATATATCTATAAATTTACCTGAAATTTAACTAAAAATATTTAAAGTACTAAAACGGGGTTGCACTTATTTTCCATTACTCGCAAGTACTTTTATGCATAAAATAAATATAAAGGTAAAATCTACGATAACGCTTTTTTAATATTAAATGCAACAATTGGAAATTGAAAATCATTACCAGGAGGAAATGGTTATTGTGAGGTAGACGCTGCAAAAGTTTTGATAAAAAACTTGTAGTGGGGATAGTACTTTGTTGAAATACATCCTGTAAAAGTTTATCCTTTCACTTAATTCGTATATCGTGTTCGTTTCCTTGTAGTTACTATAATTGTTTATTATTACTAACGAGTAATACCATGTTTGGACCTGTTCTTGTCATCATTATTAGCATTATCTTCTATTACCCTCTTTCCGGTATGGTAATGCATTTGTCACATCTGTAGAAGTCAACATCGTTGGAGTAGACGTGTCTTACATAGATGAAAGCATAAACAAAATAATCACAGAACTTCATCTCACAAAGTGGAATGCGGAACTGCACAAGGTAGCGGAAATTCTATCCTTAAGAGATCTTTACACAAAAGTGGACTATTTTACGATGATAATAATATAAAACATATCGAAAACAAACTGAAAGTGTCAGCGTAAGGTCTTTAAATGGTAATTGTACTAATACTTATATTTTATTCTGTAAGCATAAAGCTTTGGGGAAAAATTAAGAGCGTAGTTAGCGTATGTTTTCCCTACCAGTTAACCATTTGCTGACGAGAGGCGACTCGTAGTCGTCACGGTGTTTCGCGTAGCACAACGAGAGGAGAGTGAGAAGCGTAACTTTCGTAAGAACTTTTATATTTTGAAGTCTTAAAGTACGAATAGGTGAGAATTTTTTCTTTACTCTTTTAGAGGTTTAAAGCCAATTTATGGCTAGTGCAGCCCCATATCATCGTGTATATAAAATAGAAACGATTTATTATATTTTGATTTTGACCACATTGATGAGGGCAAAACATCATGACTCAAAACACTCTGATTCATGTCGCGCCTAAATCTTAACTGAAATGCCTTTCTTAAAGGCTTGGTCTCGACATAGGTAACCGATTAAAATATGTTTTTATAGGATCATTTAAAAGTAAGGTAATTTTATTATATAATATAAATCGCTTAATAGTGAAGTCCACGTTTGCAAAGGATTAAACCGCACCTAACGTCCAACAAAATCTATCCTATAAATACATAATGGTTACTTTGTAGTTTTGTAATGTAGGTAATTATTAATAATGCATGAAATAGTTACAAAAAACTTAGATTTCGTCACAAGATTTAGATCTGTTAATGTGTAGCGAGTGGTGTATTAGTTATATTACAAATTGCTCCAACCTCATTATCAGAGAGATGAGTTTATTGATCCTGAACGTTGAACATTAATTGCCAACTTCTACAATCGGATGCCATAAATGTCAAAAGCCATAATTAGTTCCGAATGTAACTATAGTTCTAAGTACTTTACCTTTTCGGAATCGCTTAAATTTAGTAACGACGTTAAGACTAGATTTACCGACATATTTTTAAGGTTTCGTTTTCGATTCTGTAGTAAGTTTGTGTATTATTGTATTCTTATTTTTTCTGTTTTGCAATACAATGTATAGAACAACGTTGCAGGAGATAGCAAAAAAAAATATACAATTAAAAAAATAATACATACATATTAAAATACGAAACTTTTTATGCAGGGTTAGTCTCTCTTTTTACGGGTCGGGTAAATCTAGTGTTAAAGAATAAGTTTTTCTTTTCTTTTAGAGTCAACGAAAGAGCGATCGGTTCAAGTGATGGAAGATGATCACTCTTACTCATAGACCGCCGCAACGTGGCTAAGTTTATGAAATAATTCACGGAATGATAACATTCTTTTTATTAATGAATCGACGAATTTTAAATATGCATGAAAGATGACAGTCGTATTCATAGGGTTTCTTAAAAATATTATTTTATTTCGTCTTTCGCTAAATTAAAATAAAAGATTTAAATAATATAAAGCAAAAATATCAATTTATAATCTAGTTAGCAAGTTCTACTATTTATGTAACAAATAAAATAATTGACAGCCTTAGAGAAAAGGCAGAAGTGCCATTAAAAAAATTAAGATCCTAATAGCAAATTTTTATTCATATAAATAAAAATTACGAATAAAACACTCTATATTATTTTTTTCATCGTGCAAAACAAAAAGTAAATAAACCCAGTTCGACTTCCAATTTATATACAGATTTGCAGATATTATTATAAAATAAACGGTCAAGGTTATGTCGATGATAACAGTTGTTTTCGTTACAGTAGCAATCCGTTAATTTGTGTTTAAAACATAGTGGGATCGCAAGAGTAATGCAAGGTGTATTTTTGATTTATACCTATGAAAACTTTTTACCAAGTTTTTCAAACGTTTCAATAATGAAACAAATATAGGCTATCAATCACTTGCAAATATTGGCTCAAAGACTATTTTGATTAAAGCGTTTTTTTTATTTAGTACTAATGGAGATCGATCTACTAACTGTTACCTCACATAGACTAAAAAAATTCAGTCGAAATACGCATGTTTATCGACTGTCCAACAGCGTCGAGTGATATTCGGCACGCATCGACAAACCGGTTACAATATTTATAGTTTTTTAAGTTCCCATTTGTAATGACTTAACGAGTATGATTTATTAATTGTAAATATGATTATGCAATATTACCAAAGCAACAATTTGACTTTCTTTAGATTAAACAGTGGGATTTTGCCTAATTGTATAATTATACTTTTGACCGAACCCCTTGTGTAATGGTAGGAACCCTGCTTGTTACACCAAGCGACGCGGGTTCGATTCCCGCAAGGAACAAACATTCATATAATGAATATTTATGTTTATTTTGTGTCTGGTTGTTATTATATTTAAAAATAACTATGTATGTATATCAGTTTGATAACTCTAACTGCAGCTGCTGCTTAGCTAAGGATCTGAGTACTATGTATACACTACTGGCCAAAAGTTTGAGACCACCTTGAAAAAATTACAATATTGAATAAAACTCCAAAAGTTAGTGCTCTACAAATTA
>DWQX01007182.1:0-10409 GCA_018245475.1 Pharmacophagus antenor | reverse complement strand
CTGGCAGCAGATCCGCGGCAACTGTGAAATCTGGCAGCAGATCCGCGGCAACTGTGAAATCTGGCAGCAGATCCGCGAGGTGATTACGTATCTCGCGAACGAACAGCTGTAGGTGGACATCGCGTAATAATTGCGGTCAATTGACATTTCTTAGTAAAGTAATGTACATGATGTAGCTTATCGTTTAACTAGTTTATTTTTTTTATCCGTAAGGGGCTGACGCTTGGCCTCGACTTCACCTGATGTTAAGTGACAATGCGGCCGCACATATTAAAAAGTGTTCGCCAAGAATACATCTGGCTATCACATGTATGTCTGCCGCAACACAGCAACGTTGTTATGGCCGCAGATTGACATCGAGTCCGGTAGCTAACCAGGGTTCGAAAAACCCAACCGCCATTAGACTCCGCCACCGTGGCCGGGTGAACGAACCCGAGACCTCCGCGTTACGAGGCAAGCGTAACATAGTAAGATACAGTTTTGCGTAATGCGTCACTAAAGAAATTAATCACTTGGTAAGGCTCAATAATCTGTGATGCATAACGAAAACCAATCGAACATTTAAATGCCTTCGTGGCGCAGCGGCTAGCCCCTTACGCCTTGGAACGTAGAGGTCCGCCGTTCGATTCCAAGGTCCACATGCATAACTGATTAAGTCCAGATGATGGTAAAGTACATCCTTCTACCACCGTCGATTTTAACAGCTATGCTGTTTTCCGACTGTCATACATCGGAGAGCCAGTGTAATAGGTGAACGCCCTTCACTATCTGCGGCCTCATTGTCACTTAACATCAGGTGATAGAAAAAGTAAGTGAACAGTCGACACATTTGCAGCCCTGTCATTTACTATCCAGCTTAAGTATGCAACACGTATAACCTCCGAAGGTCAATGAAGCGTTCAAAGGTAATGACAAAAAAGAACGAGAACCTCTTCCTTATTTTGTCGGTTAATAATAAACATGTATTTTATAGTTCGGAACGGCTTTAAATGGGTCAGACTTTACAGCGTCTAATGTGATCTAGTTCCAAGTATAAGTAATATCAAGCGACGTTTACCGGGAAATTTAATGTGGTACCAGTGCCGCGGCGTAGTCAAATCGTTTTCGTCTGAGGTTGGTTGGGGAAAAAAAAAATTAAAAAAAAAAAATACCAGCTGTAGCGGCCCGCGTAGACGCGTAGCCGCGTAGACGCTTAGCCGCGCTCGCATCGCGATGTAGCATTTCTTTCGTAGCATTTCTTTCTACAAAACTATCTTCTGCACCGCTCCCCGCCCCCGCGCCGCCGGCCCCCCGCCGCTCGCCAGCCCGCGCGGGCGTGCGCGTGTGTGCTTCGAGATATTCTACCCACACTGAGCCGCCCCCCGCTTTCACGGTTCTAATTTTTGGGGAATTTGGGGCATATTCGTAAATATGAAATGGAAAAAATATTTCGCGGCTAATCACATTTTCAACCTTGTCCCGTTGAGTTAAAGCGCAAATTGTAACGGTTGTGGCTTAGAAAAAAATTACTTCATATGTCGTCCTTAAGACGGAGCGCCTCGCGCTTCGTATGTGTGTTCGGAACAGAGTTGCCATGGAGACGGTACGCGCTGGAAGTTTTAAAAGCGTAACTTAGATGTCATTTATTATTATTGTAATAACAACACATGTATGCACACACTTTTTATCTTGTAAGTAAAAAGTTGGTAGAATGTTATGATTTCATGTTCGTTTCCACAGGTGCTTAAGGGGATAAATTTAATGGTGGATGTGATTTTTCAAACCCAACTATGTCATTTATACATCGCTTTTTTCCAGCAGATATGAAAGCGAGAGTTTTCTAGGCGAGCACATTTCACCATCTACGGCCTCATCGTCACTTAACGCCGCGTGTTACATAAACGACAATTTAGTTTAGTTTTAATTTCATTACGTATTAAGTACAGCATGTAACCTCACGTAGCTCCTATCTTGGGGAAAATTATAGACTATTTAAAAAACAATCAATCTGTAAAGGTCGTTTTGTGTACAAAGTTGACCAAGGCAAAGCTACCAGACCATTAACCAATGTTAGAAACGGTTGAGAGAAATAATTAAATTAAAAGTGTAATTGAAATCCCACATCCCCAATTTATATTGTAATAACGCAGTCCTTAAACTGTTACGATAATTAGATTGCAAACTAATTTTTTGATAATATAATACAGTATTGGAATTGGTGTAATTGCGTAATTAAATGCGCCTAAAATGAAAGCGTAATGAAAAACGTTGTTATGTTAAAAGGAAACCGCGCAAAAATTCAAAATTTCTTTATGAAACAGAGTTTGTACGAGTCGTCAACGTAATTAAGGCCAGATCCGGAGGCGGCCTCCTCCGAGGAGAACGGATACGGTACGTTAAAAAAAAAAAGAAAACGTTTTAGTTTTCTCAAGAGGTGACCCCACAGATGCGCTGTCCCATCAGCCGGCGATATATAGCCGTCGCGTTATACGTACGCACAGAAGTATAATATTTTCCTATATGTTACTTCCATCATTTATTCTTTATTACTATATAACGTAACAACTATTCATAGCGAACTCGGAGTGTTTGTCTCTACGAGTGTGTATGTGTGCGTGCGTGTGTGCGTATCTACATACATTATGACGAGTATAAAGGGCAATGGGGGGGGGAGGTGGAACTCAATTAAATATTTTCCTTAATCAAGAGCGAAGGGAGATTTGCCAGTTGCTTATTATTATTATTATTATTTTCCCCTCCTTATATTTCTTTGGCGAGTTTCTAATCACTTCGACGTATACCAACATATATATATATATATAACTTTATCGTGTTATAGTAGTTTCACTTTAATCTATTAGGACATATTCATAAATAAAATTAACGATACAAGATCATGTAACTTCATTGACAAGTAAACAAATCATAATAAAAAAAAATTAAAGTAACCAAATTACAGAATATCATTTCATACAGTATGATAAAACACATTTACTGAAAATATAACTAAATCGGCGTTATGTAACTTTTTAAAAAATAACAAAAGTAATTGGCATACGCTCATTAAATTAATTGAATTTTCTGCTAGCCGAGCATATTATGTTTCTTACTCTATAAACAGACATCAAACAAAATAAAACCAAATGGCCGAAGTACTCCACACTAATCAGACGACGTGACAAACGTTCCGTTTTATGTACGTATACTTCACTTAATAAGGACATTGGTTAAAAATAATTAAAAAAAAAAAACATTTTTAACTTTAAACACATTAAAGGATATAAAAACTATTTTTATAAATGTATTTAAATAAATAAAACTATAGCCAATCATAATCATAAATTTTAACGAATTAAACTTTAAAATGTTATGTGAAATGACATAATAACAGAAACCAAGACCCGTGCGAATATTTCACACATCGTAATATCAATTAAAAAACAGCCATTGAAGTTGTTATTAACCCTATATTTCGTAATTGGACGTTCCATCGATATGCTTGCATAAAAACTTTATACAAAGTTTGTGAATAGATTCTTAAGCATGTTAAACATTTTTATTTTTTGTATAAAACTGAATTACTATAAATGTTTTAAACTTGAAATAGCGTCCTCTAAGCATATAACTTTTAAGCTTCGTGAACGAAAGCTTCGAACTTCCTTCTAAAACTTTACATTAAAATTAATAAAACAACGGTTAACGACTGTTTCAAAACTCTTGCACCGTTATGATCAAAAACTTGGACGGGGTCTTATTTTTACTTTTTTTTATTTATTTAAATGCTCAATTGATAGTACATTTTGAAATTTAAGTACATAAAAGTAATTTAAACAAGCGCCATCTATGTGTATTACGTTAATACTTCATAACTATTTAATAAAAATTGTAAAAACACTTATCGACTTAGAAAACATTACTTTCTGTTTTTAAGAGATGGCAGTGACATAAACTAAAAATAGTAACAGCTATATTTCAAAATATTTCATATTAGTTACAGTTATCCCAGTATTTAATTATTTATTACTGAGTAATACTTTCAAAATAAGTAAATGTTACATGTTCTGTTATAACGGTATTAATTCATAAACTATCCAAACTAAACTTTCTGCAATATTTTCTTAGAAACTTGACTTTAACTGCTTGAATTGCATATCAATACTTCATTATGCATAAAAGGAAATAAAAAAAAATTACATATTGACATCTAATATATTTTTCTTAACATTGTGGATTTAAAAAAAAAGAATGACAGAATATGACAGATTTCATTGATTTTAAGGACCTTTCTGTTTGACATTCTTTGACATACTACCGATAAATTTAAGGTTTGGTTACAAAAGAATCCTGTATGAACAGTTAAGAATTAATAGTTTTAAAAATGAAGGAAAAAAGAAATAGAGATAAAAAAAATACATAAATATGATTAATGATTAAAACCAAAACCGTAATAGAGAAATTTTAATGTTAAGGACCGTAAATTCTAAAGAACAATGGATGCCTTGTCCGAAGCTCGAAACAAACTATCCCGGGTTGACGTACATTTATGCTTTGAACGAAATAATAATAGCAAATAAATTTGACGCCCTGCATAAAATAATTGGCATAAATGGCGAATACTACACCCTTTACAACAATCAACAACAGAAAGTGTTTCTTGCTGTACAAGAACGACTTAAAAATGAGCGGGACCTAAAAATATTTAACCATTACGGTAATGAAGTAATTCAAGTAAAATCACCAAACAGCCTATGCTTAAATAGAGTTCAGGTTTTCGCACCACCAGGTAATTTCGTTGGATCAGTAGAGAAAATGCTGTCATGGTTTCATTGTTTTAACCTATCACATTCAACTGTATTCTTAGTGAAAAATCATTCAGGCGATGTCGTGCTTAAAGTCAAAGCTAGACGCTGTTCTCTATATGAATACGACATAATGTCCAATAATGTAACAATAGGAGTGGTAACGAAGGAACTGCAGAATAGATATCCGATGTCGGAAAAATGCATTGGTGCATCATTTCCTGTAGAAATGGACTATGGGCATAAAGCCGTATTAATAGGGGCCTGTTTCATGATTGGGTTTTGAATGAAAAGAACTAAGGACGTTAACATTTTGACTTCACATGCACTGAATTTAATTTTTAACCAAAAATATTGTTATAGTACTGGCTATTTTGCTTTTCAAAGTACAATATATCAATAAACTATTTTTAAAGTAGTTAACAATTTATTTCTAAAGTAATAATCTAGTTTTTTTTAAAAACCATGAAACTATCAAAAAACAAATCATGTTGTATTTTACAATAAATATTTCAAAATTATATTTTAAAACAAATTACATATTCTACGAACTGTATAGGTTCTTGTAAAAGGAAATACATCCTCAAACTCATAGAAATATTTGCAAAAAACTTTTCTAATTTTTTTGTAAACAATTTTAATATGTAAAATTTGATGCGTTGTAAATAACTTACCTGTACGTCCATCGTAAATTCTTTACTATAATAGATTCATAATACTATGTAATGATTGATTACGAAATAATTTTACGCTACAATAATAATTGTCTTTTGACATTCTTGGAAATATTGTAACAAATCATTTTAACTTCAAGCTCCTTAAGATTTTTCTAGAGATTTACAACGTAAATTAAAAATACCTAATCACCCCATCTATCGCATACACTACGTACCTACAAATTAATGTAACGCGTAAATATGACAGATAGAAAAAGGTACAACAGATGGAGAGAAACTAAATACGAGTTTTAGCGAATCCCATGTCCGATGTAGTTAAAAAATTATTTGGGCATCATTCTAATCTCAGGAAACGCTAAGTATTGCTCTGAAATAAAACAGAGGTATTCATAATAATAATTTATTTGGTAATCAAGAATTTCAATTACAAAATAATCAGTCTCTAATTAAATGCATACGCCGCATATAGAATTTAAAGCCATTGTTAAAAGGTTGAGATGAAAATAGATTTATACTTCCTCACATTTGGGGAAAGAACTGACTATTACCCACATCAGCGGGCTTCCTCAATCCAAAGTTCTTTAAATTATTGACAACACATAAAGATTTGCATGGTACATTCAATCCACTTCTTCAACTGTTGAACCGTCAGATTGGCCATATGTACCGTCGGACATCCCGCCATCGGGCGTACCAGCTTCGGGAATACCACCGGCGCCCTGGCCGTGCATCTTGGACACGATGGGCGTGCACACGCGCTGCACCTACTTCAGCCGATGCTCGTACTCCTCCCGCTCCGCTAGCGTGTTGTTCTCCAGCCACTTCGTTCGCGCAAACACCAATCAGAATATCGCTACGAGAACATTGTGTACCCGTAATCGAAAACAAATGGAACTTGTCTAAGGTAGAAAGAGACAGTACATACCAGCGTTGTATGGAATGGAAATAAGATCGCGTAAATGACACATTTAAGACGTTTAGTTTTTATAATGGGAAAATATGTTTGTGCTTTGCAATAGTTTTTAATATTTTTTTTTTTAATTTGGATCAATCAATATTGTGTTGTTCGGGAAAAAAATTACTTGTAATATAAATATGACAGGAGAGTATTTATGTATATGTAACTTACACATGGCTAATTACTCCTCATCAGGGGATACTATTAGCGTGTATCAGTCTGCCGTAATCAAGGGGTTAAATACGACATCATAATGCCAATTCAAAAAATTATAATAATGATGAAAAAATTCAGGTTTCATTTTCCCTAAATTATTTTGGGAAAATTTAAAGATAACATGATATATTACTGGAAGCATATCGAATGTACAATTCGCTGTGTGAAAGAAAGAGAATGTATTCAAACATACCATTTCATGTTTCATTCGTTTATTATGATTCATATTTTACTCAAATATTCCATGATGTTACACAAAGTTGTGTAAATATAAAAACTTTAATATAGAAATTCTAATACAGGTTACATTTAAATACAAAATATGTGAATGTAACGATTGACAAGGTAATATTTCACTGTAATACTTGATGACAATTAAAACTGCATGCGAAATTAGTGTTTACTCGGCATCTCAACTAAGCGATGGTTAACAATGTATCTATGTTATTTCTTCTTACAAGATGTCTCTTGTTAGAGATTTTCCTTTAATTACAGTACCCTTTTCATTGCATAAAATAAGGAATAGTGTGTAAACATTGAGACGTATACCAGTTATAACTTTAATGTGACAAGAAAAACCAGGGCTTATAACCTGTCCAAACTAACTTGCCTCAATTATGTTAAAAAAAAACGCTGATCGATAAATCTCCAATGAGAATTACTTAAAAGGTAAACATGAAAACAGTAGTTTTATATGTAAGGTCCTCATCAGGACAAAGTATCTGATATTTTTTGTTATGTTTTACAGTTCATAGTGTACACTTAATTTTCGTTGAAATTACTATGTTAATTTTTATAATCCTATATATATAATATAAAATTATTTTAGGTGTAACTCATAGGTACTAAGATTAAAAATACAGCTAAATAAAGTTTTTAAAAATGTTGACTTGTTTTCATACTTCAGGTCATCTTATGTATGTGTTAATGGTATATATATAATCATAAGTTATGGATAAAATTAATTTCATCTCACTAAAATAGAGATCTCATATAGTGGTATAAGTTTGTGATTTATATAGTTCTGTAAAGATTTACTTTTAGACATCTAAGTATTTAATATGTCATTATAAGTATACTTAAGTATTTTAGTTGATTCATAACACTAAAATTTTACAAATAAAATGACCACACAGATAATGTTTTCATTTTAATTTTAAAATTCAATGAATTTGATTCTTGTAGTCGCAATGGTTTTACATGAAAAACAGATTCCTATTTGTAATCTAACATTCAATTTATAACCAGTATCATCTATTACAAAATCCAATTACGTTTTTTCTTAATAAGGAAATTATATTAATACTATTGATAATTGAATGATTTTTTACTAGTTATTGTGCTACATTTAAAATTTGCCACCCCAAGCTTAACATTCTGTTTGTGCCTCTGCTGAACCAAGAAGAAAACATTGGCAATTTATAGATACATTCATACAGTTAACTTAAGAATTGTTTGGACTTCTGAAGACTAAATTTCATCACTAATTCACCCACAGTAAAAAAAAATGCATTAACAACATTTTATATGTGATGTAAATGAAGTTAAAAATTAGTTATTTAAAAACTTTAAAATGTACAATATATATATAATTTATACTAAACAGAACCATCAAAGGCTGTCGTTTTGAGTGGTTATACATAGAAAATAGACTAAACATTACTACGGACTGCCTCCGTGGTGCAGTAGTGGACTGCTTCCCTTATAACTGGGAGGTCCTGGATTCGATTCCATGTTAAAGTTATGCAATTAATTTTGAATCCATTGTTGTAGACTGGTGAATATAGAGTTACTCCCTTTTTAAATGTAATTGTTATAAAATACATCATTAGTAAATCACGTACCAAAAAAAAAATTAAAATAAAATGAAAACCAATCTACTTTTAGTTCAATTTAAGAAAATAATAAGATGTTATTAAAGAAAGTGTATGTTGTACCTGCCACTAAAACTCCGAAAAAAAATCCCTCTATGTCCGTCTATGATAAATGTTTCTGTTTTTACCTTTTTAAGATGTAATTTCTGTAAGTTTCACCCTTCACAAATTTTTGGAATAATCCAGAGCATTTGAGAGAATTCAAGACCATTCCACGACATTTCAGAACATTCTGGTATTTATTTGTTCGAGTATTGGGGAACTCCATGCCTCGATATAACTAAAATTAATTTGCTATTATAACAATTAACGGAAATTAACAAATTAATCTTCGTTCTATTGGCATTCCGAAATTTCCAAGAAAATCTAGATCATTGTTGAACATTCCGGAACAATCGAATGTTATGGAAAATTTTGGAACACCGTGGACCATTCGAAGCTTTTGTATGGATAGCAAACTATGGGTATATGATGTAAAATCCTTTATGGGTTAGACGGTTATGGAACACCCGGAGAATTCGGAAATGTTGTGGAATGTTCGGGAACAATCTGGAGTATCCCAGATCATCTCTTTCCACATATCGACTCCTCGAGCGAGCCAGGTTTCCCTGCTAGTTTACTACAAACAGTTATACCTGGTGATGAATCAATCGATTATAACAATTATCACTTTTCATTTCTTAAGCCAAGAAAAAAAAATTGCGGGATTAAAATTCGAATGACACGATGAAAATATTACCTAAAAGGTTGAGATCCTTCAGATCATAAAAGAAACATCGATCAACTTGTGTTGTGCGAGAATAAAAATTATCCAAAATTATAAATTATGTTATGAAAAACTTAATAAAAATACAATAATTATATACTATACTCGTACCTGTAGATTAAATATAGTATATAGAACACGACAAATAAATTGGAAAGATGTGAAAAGTTGTTTTAGTTATTGCCAACCCCAATTTAAATGAAAATGCGAGAAATATTAAAACTTTGGGGACATTTAAATATAAATAAGTTATTTTTGTAGAAGTTATATATTATGTTTTATAACATATATTAACGTATAGTGCCATTTTTTAATAAAATTTTGTGTACAAAAACTATTTTCTTTTAAACCGGTATTTACAAAGGCCGAAACCGTTATTTTATAAAAATCTGGTAAGAAGAAAGTTTACATAAACAGCGCTACTAGATGTCGCTAGTGAGCGCAAACATAAACTTTGTTTTAAATAATACGACACTTAAAAACAGAGAAACTGTTGAAATTCGGAAAGCCAATCATCTCAACATCTCTGAATTGGTTTCTTGTTTTATAAATAAAACAGGTAGTTATATATTTTTAACATTTTATAGAGTAAATCTATACCTTTGCTCACTGTTATCAATATACTAAAAACCGGAAGTCAAAATCAACGCGCGTGCGTTTTTTTACGGACATATCCAATTATGCTACTGGTAAAAATTTGTAAAAGGATCTTGTTTTTTTTTATATTCTATAAACGATATTTATTTAGGCGATAGTTTTTCCCTCCATTAATACAAGTAATTTAAAACGAGATAAGTTTTTACTTCTCCAACATAAAACTTAAAATTATTATTCAAATTTAATTAGTGAACCATTACTCCAAAAAATTATATTAACATTAAGTGTTATCTACAAATTTTATAAATTATGTTCTAACGTGAGTAGATAAAAAAACTTATTCTAATAACTTTTGACAATTTAAACAAGATATATATACATTTATGTAGAGACAGTGTTGAATTCAAAAAGATTTGAAAAATACACCTATTCAAAGCTCTCGTTACCGAAAAGGAATGAAGAAATAAAAAAAGCCAACATCACGTGGTGTTCCCAGGCGGTCACCCATCCAAGTACTGACCACGCCCGACGTTGCTTAACTTC
>DWQX01007181.1:0-10409 GCA_018245475.1 Pharmacophagus antenor | reverse complement strand
TATATATATATATATATATATACGTATATAACTATTACTAAATAGTTTTTCTTTATAGGAAGGGTAGGCAAATGAGCGAGTCACTCACCTGAGGAAAAGTGATCACCGTTGCCCATAGACAGGCGCAACACTCGGGGAGCTACAACTGCGTTGCCTATGTTTCTTAAGTTGATGTGTTTGTGAAATATGTTTATGTAATTGATTGTTTGTTAATTTAACACTAGATTTACCGGACCAGTCATTTTGACTGGACGACCCTATATAAAAAGTTACCCATACTGATATGCGTCTGATATTTTTATTTTTTTATACCGCCTCTGGCAACATTGTTTTATATATTTTATTGCGAAACAGGCAAAATATAAATGCAATATTGCACAAAACTAATACAGAGACGAAAAGAAAACCTTAAAAATGTGTCGGTAAATCTAGTGTGAGTAAGTAAAATGATGAAAAACGGAAAAAAAAAACATATATAAAACGCACGACGTCTCCATGGTTTTCTTATTAAGCCGCGACCAAAAAAAATGTGATACGTTTTTAAAGTTTTTCGTGCCTCGCCGCAAAAAAAAAACTTGAGACCATTCCATCACCACGTGATTTAGATTGGTACCGTCAACTCTTTTTCTTCGATACAGTTCGTTGACATAACAAATCGCTCGCCGCTTGTTTGTACCGCTACGTCGGACGCTTGTCTTTTTCTGATCCTGCATTATTTTATTATCATCATTATATGATGGTAATTTGCAATTAGTACATAACGATTGGCGGTAGAATTATTATTTTTTAACAGTGGCAACACTACGCTAACCGGCTAACTGTACAACTGTTTCAGGTATAATGTCCTTGTAATACAAAAGTCGCAATGTTCGATTCCCGGGCCGGGTGTGTGGAATACGCCTAGTTAGCGACAAAGCACAGTGTCTTTCTGTCACCAATAAAGCACTGATGTTTTCCAGCAGTAACACATGTAGTAGCTAGAAGTGTTCTGGGCGAGCAATCTTCATCGTTTACGGGCCTCTTTGTCACTTAAAATCAGGTGGGATCGAGGGGAAGTATTACTTTAATGCCGTTAAAAACAAACTCGATGATAAATCTTTACCTTTGCCTATTTACGTGAGGCAGTACTAAGGGTACAAACAGACTTAAAAAATCCACCATCCTTGTTAATCTGTCGCTATAACAGTGTGTGTTCCGGCAGTCGTAAATGTGAGAGCCAGATGCTTTCTGGGCGAGCACGCCGATCTATGGCCTCATTGTCACTTAACAAGTGAAATCGAGGCCAATTCTTAGCCCGTATCCGATAAAAAATAAATTAGAAAATGTTAGGTTATTATGAATTCTGTGCATTAACACATCGCATTCCAATTAGTCTCGGATTTCTAACGTCAACAGGCACGAGCTACAATTATGTTGATGTTAACATCGCCTCTTGAACGTTCCAACCCACTTGGGTGGCGCGAACGTTAATTCATTTAACATAGTCCACAACAATCACTCAATGAGTGGTGTCCATCAAAAAGAAGAGAATATAATTAGCAAAATACAAATTTGTCTTATTTTCCCTTCGCGTGCTCTTTATTGGTTTTTAGAATAATAACTTTTTTTCTTTGTTTCTTTTTTTTTAATAATATTTTGTTATTAAAAAAAAAGGTGTAGAATCATGATAATCGCTATTAACTAATTTAAGCCGAATGAATAGTTTCGAAATAACCCTTTGCCCTTCTCCAACACGTAGTGTTTCATGTTTTTTATTTTTTTAATTAGGACCAATTGGATAGTGTTTTAAGCGTAGAAAAAAAAAAGAAATCCGAAATCACCGAGCGAAAAGTTTATTCGTGATCAAATATAGAAGGAGAAAGAATTAAATAGCGGAGTGCGTCGGAGTGGCAATGAACCTTTCCGTATCGTAAAACATATAATATATTTTTTTTCATTTGAATGGAGGCGTGGTAATAGGGCTCCGTATGATATCGTATTGAATACGGAAACCTTAAAGAAGATACACGGATAGTTTTTATAACCGCATTAACCGCTTGTGATATCGCGAGGCAACTGCTTTCCGGTTATAATAATGTACTTATATTTTAAGACGTGGAGAGTAATTTGATGTTGTGTATACATCTCGTCCAGTGCCTAGTTGTTATAGGCTCCCTTGTCATTAAGTCCTGTTCGTTGTGTGTAAATTCTTACGACATACATTACTTTGATATGTATATCTTACGAGTATACATAACCCAATGCAATTTGGAAAATATAAAAGTATTTTACTGTATAACTTATAGACCATTATCAGGTTTTTTTTTATCCGAGAATGTAGGCGATCCATGAAAATCAAAAAGGAAATTTCTTTTCGCGCCTTTTCAAATTTTCCTTTCTATATTTTATAGTTGATTAAAGTATAACACCTTATCCAACTAATTTTTTTTATTAAAAAGTATTATTAAATATTTTTAATTAACAATTGAAATAAATCGTTACATAGTTGTTAGTAGAAAGCATGTCCTCTTAAAAAAAATATTTCAGCAATTTAATGTTAATATGAATGCCTTTAAAATTCAAATAGTTATTCAGCACGAGCAATTTGTATAGAAAATGGCCGACATACCGCGCTACTGAAGATTTTACTCCAAGTTAACGGGCGCCGTTTAAAGGTCAAAACGATTTATCAGTCGACTCTGCACTGCCTCTGCACTCCTGGTACTCGGTCGGCTCTAAATTGTTATCATTTGGAATATTAATAGGGTCATTTTGTACGTAAAAGGTGTGCAATAAATTACACCTTTATTCACACCGCTCTAGATAAATGTACGTTTTGAGTTTCGTGATGTTTCTTTCATTGTACTTTTCATAAGGATAATATTATTCTGTTTAGCGAGACAGATCCTAGCTCTTTAGAAAGGCTAACAATAGATGCACAATGGAATGGTTTATATTATAAATTTCGTCAATAGTATAGATGGTTTTATGGATAACAATTTAGCCGGTCAATGTAAATAAAATAATTTTATGCATATCGAAGGGGATAGTTCACGCGTTCCCTGCCAGAGAATTTTTTTTTTAATATTTTTGCTTACTGTCTAATGAGGCGCGTACAGAATAAAATTTGACAATACTTTATTCGGCAATTTACAATTTAACAAAATGTTGACTTGAATTAAAGTTGTATGTAATTATTTTAAGCTTAAAGTTATTATTTTAGATAATAAGGTCAAAATATTTTCAACGTGGTCGTATACGCCTAACGTGGCATGGAACGTGTTAAGCATTGAATAAAGTTAAGTTGCCTCAAATATTGTATAATGAATATTTTAATATTTCGTAGATAATATTTTTTTTTATTATGATGCACATTTTAGTAATCACGGAGAAAGATTTTTTTTATAATTCCTACACTAGTCAATTACTAGACCAGCGGTTCTTAACCTATTTGGTCCCATGTCCAAATTTGTCCTCTCGACCATATTAATTTTTATCCAATGCTCCCAAAAACAAATCAAAAATTGCAAAGAATATTAGAAATTGTTTTTAAAAAGTCGCTGATTGAATAAGTGACAGAATTACCCCCTTGTGACGCCTACGCCTCGCCATGGGACACGGATATGGACAATATTGCTAACACATACATATATAATATAAGGAATGACAGAAGTATAAAATATACATTTTTAATCCTCACATTTTGTAATATTATGCCATTATTATAGTATTTATCTTTTGACATTCAACAGCTGGACTAAATCGCCCTTATTGCTTAGCGAATTAGTCGTTATTTATTTACTCTTGAACTCGTAAAATATGGTATATTTATTGCGGTAGCGAATGCTATCTGGTTCTCGTTAAGATCTCTTAACGTATCCAATTGAAGGGCATCGATTATAGGCACGATCGTGCGCATGCGCCTCCGCTAGATACGACAGATTAACGGCCGCAGAAGGCCGAACGCAATTATTTGAAGAATCAACCATCTGTATATTACGCAAGTAGTGGGATAAGAATAACTTTTTTTCTCTTTTCCTTTTCGTATTTTATTTATGTACATTTTATAATTATGCCCCCACGTATGCACCTGTGCAAGGATGTATTAATTTGTATGTATATTTACAATATTAAAAATCATTCAGATCCGTTTTGTTATGTATTGCCAGTCTTTTTCTTTTTAAATAATTTCCTTTTTTTTTACGCAACCCGACGTTCATTTTTGCTCAAATCGTTAACATTTGGACAGGATGAAGCGGTGATGAAATATGCAGTGGAATACAATTAGATTATACTTTATCACCATTCAATCTCTACTATTATGGAGGGTCGAAGTTGACCGTATTATAATACTAGAGAAATTTAACCGCTGCGCTACGCGACAAATGATTTTAATTGAGTAAATAAATTGAGATAATTTAATATGCAGTTATAATAAACGAAATAAATTAATAAATAGGAGTAAAAATGTTTCATTGAACATATCACAATTTAACGTAAAATTTTAGTAACCGTCGTCTGCTTTTAACCAAAACATTTACTTGTAGCAGGACGCAGGAGACGCAGCTGTTCTATCACTAAATTAATATGCAATACACACACGTATATATATATATGTGTAAATATATATATGTGTAAATATATATATATGTATGGGCATGTATATATTCAAAGACGATTCCTTAATCTTAATTTTGTTGAAAAATAATATTCCTCAAACAACTATAAAAATATCATCTTAAAATCAGAATTATATTTGAATCATATTCTTGTGAATAATTTAAAATTTTACTGCAACCATTTACCGCTTTTTTATTCCATTCTCGCCTCTTCGCGGTCCATTGAAGCGTAAACTTTGAATTCGACACCGAATGTAGTTTCGTGAATTCTTCACGAGCAAATAATTTATTCGTGGCGACGAACAGGGACGTTTCGAATGATTTTTTTTTTCTATATTTAAACGACTACCTATATTATTTACAATATAAAACGGTTATAAAACTTTTTGACGAGTTCGAAAAAGATAGCCAATGGGCGACGTCATTTATCACGTGAGCAGACAAGCGTAACATTAAATACAATTATGAACCTTTACTTATCCAAAATGGATACATTTAGGATTAGTGATATGTACATATCAAATCTGTATTTATACGTGTATTTATAAAATGTACAACTATAGGTTTGTCGATGTAATTAACCTCTTCAGGGACGATTTTTAATTAACAAAAGGGAAATGTAAGTTAATTTTAAAATTCCTTCAAAACCTTTTAATTATCTTTTATCGGTGGACAAGTAACAGAAGGTCATATAATAAGGTAAATTTTAATAATATGTTAAAGATTTTCATCTATATATCAATGTCATTTAACTGCAAATGTAAAACTAAACGTCCACGTATGTGGCTAAGGGCGTGAAGGGATTAAGTAAATTAATATAATCTATCGATTCAAGCGTTACTTTATGTAGTTCTATGACTCAATAAAACAAAAAAAAAAATAAAAATAGTCCTCTCTTTATTTAATAGTAAATATAGCGACTAGAATATAATCCATTTCGCCACCTCACGAGGCAACCGATGACACATAATATCTGAAGAAGCCAAAAAAAATCCACGAAACGCGTTGAGATCTTACAACGCAGTTATTAGCGAATATTACTTTTTTATTTAAAATAATTATTTAACGATAAATAATAATAATGATCAAAATTTTCATTGTCACATTTTAATAAAATGATTCATTTGTTACGAGCAGTCAACGCAAGGAATAAGTTCAAATCAAAGGTCTTCGCGGATCACCATTTACGGGGCACGTGCGAGTCGCTTCGTCCGCGCTACGCCCGACAATTCGTGGCGTGATCTTATTGAGATCTCTCAATATCGGCCACGACGTGCGCTATTAAATTGTACTAACTGTACTTGGACATCGGGAGCTAAATATTTGTTATCTATTCTTTTTGTACATAAATGAAGAGGTTTTCGTATTGTTGCAATAATTTATCAGAGCGCCATCTATTAACGAAAAGTTTAACTATTAAATAATCTCTTACAATATGAACATGTATGTGTTACCGTGAATGACCGAAATTGGAGAATGTCGACATTCACCGGTGAATGTCAACAGATACCTAATACGTCGGTAAGAAGATCGAATATTTCATTATATTGCATACATTCGGACCCTCTCCGGTTTGTGTCTACAGTCACACTTTGGTGGAGGTCCAAAACAGAAGAGTCGAAAAACAAGCGACTGGATAACTCCGGCGAAATCCTTTGTTCCGCTCGCAGTCAACCAGTTTTGTCAGTTTTATGTAAGCTTTGATAACCCGAGAAACCTTTTCTTAATGTTTGAAAAAGTTACGTCACCACCCTTGGGACGTTTTGTAGCGACTGAATTACGAAGAAGAAAATTTAAATCTGCAACATGTTTAACATTCACCATTAGTGCATGGTGAATGTTGACATTCTCCAGATTTCGGTGTTTCACTGTAACATATATTAACAGTTGTATAATTTGTAAAATTTTACATAGAATATAGGCTCTCTATTTCTATAATATGTATATTCAACACGTGATTGATTTAAAAGACCGCTTTTAAACGTTTCATATCAATTTTTAAAAGTCATTGTTAAAATTTTGCCATAATGGCCATTAAAAATAAAAGTCTGTTCTTTTTTTTATTTTCATTTAAATTTAGAATTCTGTTTCTGAATTGTAATCGTATGTATTACTTCAATTTGTATCCCGCGGGGCTATTTAATAGCATGTGATGATTATAGCAAATAACTCCATCTTGCTATAGGAAAATTAAGACGGTAAATTTGGCCCTACGGACAGACCACGCAGCGTGGAAATTAACCTGCAACTATCAGATGGTACTTGTCTAGATCGCGGACCTAGTTACATGAGCTCGTTAACGGGGAAAATGGCGGTTTGTCACGAAGACGCTTTGGCCGAATATATGATTGCATGACCGTACGACGCCGTGGAAGAGATTAAATATAAGATTACATTTGTTAATAGTAACTGGTTGCTCCCTATCGAATGTTTTGTTAATTTGTTAGACTCAGTTATGTTCCGAGTAATATCAGGCGATTGCAAAAATTACTACAGAAATATAACCTTTATTTTGTACTGTTATAAGGTTGTTAGTATGAAATTTCAGGTCGTTTCTTTTGTTTTGTTCGCGTCGTGAACAGATGTAGGTTTACAATTGTACAATTTCTCGTCTCGAATTTCGTACATTACTATAATCACAATTCTACAATATTATAATTTGAATTTTTTCGGATATATACCGCGTAAATATTCAGTATTATAATATATTAAAATTGTTATTGATTAGGACGTTTTTTCATAGTTTTCTTTTCGTGTCTGTGGTAAATTGTTTCATTTTTGTATTTTTATACTTTCCTGTTATGCCTAAACAGTACAAAATAATGTCGTTGGGAACGCTGAAGAGAAATAAAAAAGTCGTAAACATTTGAGTATAGAAAACTTTTTATTGAACGTAAACACGTCAAAATAACGGGTCCTGTAAATCTAGTGTTAACAATTTTGTAATTCTAAATTGTTTGTTCAATATTACGCTACAATACCTTTTATTATATTAACGAGTAACTCAGTATAAATGTTGGCAATTAATTTTGACGATGAAAATTGTTTTTAACGACGAAGTTTTAAATATATATCAAATTGGAAAAAAAACCCACGCAATCGGTGACCACATTTTTATATCACAGGAACATCACCATTTCCTGTACCGCTTACGATTTGCTTACTTCAATCTGAAACAAGAAATTATAATATAACTGTCATTTCTATCTAAAGGAAGGTTAGATGTATCTCTTTTTACGGGCATAGGTTTTTTATCCCTTAGTCCATGATTGTCGATCTTTCTCAGTTTACATTGCGTTTGTGCTGGCTTGTCAGACGTCATCTGTTAATTTCTTAGGTTGTCTTACTATGGGTGTTTGTTGAGAGTCTTAGTCTATAGTTCTCTATATCCAGCGATTGTCATTTTTCCCGCCAATGTTACCGTCCATCTTCGTTTCCGTCTCTCCACTTTCTCTACTTCATTTCCCTTTTTTATCTTCCGTTTTATGCATTCTTTCAACATTGTTTTTCTTGTAGAGATAAGCAATGTCAAAATTTAATTTATCAATTCAAACGTTGCGTCGCGGAATTTCATTACTAAATGAAATAAAAAAAATATTTTACTAAGTTCCGCCTCTTTTAGTTGCAAAAGCGTTCGACATAACATCACCTGAAAATGCCACACGTAGTGGCGAAACGCTTCGAGATTCTAATTTAGTAGTAATATTTACTATAAAAGAAAGCGGAAGTTAATAGAAATATTTTTTCTTATTTAATTTGAATCAAGATTATTAAACCACAAAACCGTAACAAAATTCTCGTTTTAAATCTATGATGAAATATTTTAATGCATTTACATATCTGATGTATACAAAAGCAATCCAACAAGATATCAGGTAACGCTACGGCAGTACCATTTATTTTCACAATGAGAAAGTACAAATGCAAGTTTATAAATCAAATTTCTAATCGTAAGAATCACAATTACACAGCTAACACCCCATTCTTGTTTCCAGATGCGTCGACGCCGAAGGACCGAGCGCAACTGCACCAAGTAAGAGAATAATACTTCACACAGATTATAACAGATTTGGACACAACAAATTGGAAATTATAAAAGTTGGACACGATGAAGTAACAGATCGAGACTTATAGATAAAATGTAGCTATAAAAAAGTTTGCAGCAAAGTTGCTAGTTTAAAAAAATTCCTCGTTTTAAAAATATAACATATAATACAATTTGTGTCTTAATTCAACTAAATATGACAATTGTAATATTTCTTCGCAAAAATAATTTGGTAAACATCCTAATCTTGAGTTATATATTCATAATTTTTACGATTAAACTTTTTAATTACAATCAGACTGATAACTTTCTCGCTATATTTACATTCTGTAGCTTCAGTTATATGATTTATATTATAAAAAGTAACATTCAAAGTTTGTTTCAATTACCTTTACTTTAATCCGAAAGTTTTTTACGAAAACCCATTAGACTCTCTCATGGTATTTATTCGAATCTAAAGCGAGTTTCAACGCAAACAGCCCAGTAGCATTGCAATTTACTTTCACAGTAATTTCTAAAGGTCAAGATATATCTTAACCATTGTTGAGCTGGCATTTCGGATTTAACGCAATATTGGGATCGGCTGTGATTTGACCATTTATTAAAGTTTATGGGAATATAAATTTCGCAATGTTAAATTATTACAATTAAAAAAATATATTCAAAATGTGTATTAAAACATTTCAATAGACTGGCAGTTTCCGACCGCGGAACTAAAATGTAGTGGATATTAAGTTAATACGAATTCCAAACTGTTTATAATGTCCTTCAGATATCTATTAGTTAGATTATGTGTATAATGTATATAACTAAATATTGTATGTTTATGTATAATATTAAATTGCTTTCGTTGATGTGTATTTTATTTTTGAATATATCGTTCGCATTTTTTAAATTTTGTAATTCTGTATTATTTTGATTGACTCCGAGTCGAGGTTTACCCGTTTATAACGAGGGGGTCTTCGGTTCGGTTCCCGGACCAGAGGAGGGTTGGTGTCTGGATGGTGATAGGGTTTCTCAAACCCGCCTGGCTCACTCTCAATGTTAATCTGCCGCCATAACAGCATTACTGTGTTCCGGAAGTAATACATTTGAGAGGCAGATGAATTCTGGACGAACACGCATCATCATCTACAGCTCCATAATTACTTAACATCAAGTGAAATCGAGGTCATGTGTTAGCCCATAACCGATAAATAAAATTATCATAACGCCCCACCATAGGATGGCTAATAGAGAATGTTCACAAGCATTAAGCTCTCATTTTGTGTTGATGTTCTTTATTCTAAAAAGTTCGTAGATAAATTATAAATTATAAAGAATTAAGTACAGGTGTTTATTTATCTGTTGCTAAAACACCACCTTATCTACTTAAGCCTAAAGGCACGTGGTACGTTTAGTATGAAGCCGCGGCGGTGAATCGATCGCCCTATTATTACGTACACAATTAATAGTCATACTCGCCGATTGACTACGCGATTACGGAACCCAAGTGCTCTATTTTTAAATGTCATGCAAAAAATCATCGTCATCATCTTTCTGTTATACAAAAAAAAAAAGAATTTAGTTGTCATCATGTCACATTTTTTTAGGCAGCATGTTCTTAGAACCTTTAGCCTGTTCCCAAAAAAAGGGACGAAGAAGAAAAAAAATTAATGACTTACATACACTTTCCATGTCTGACTCTAGTCATCCAGATTAGGTGGCAGAAAATTATATTGGTTTTAAATGATTTTCTATTTTGTTGTAATAATATATTAATATAT
>DWQX01007180.1:0-10409 GCA_018245475.1 Pharmacophagus antenor | reverse complement strand
TATATATATATATATATATATCAGTTACAAATTTACATAAATATAAACACAAATTCGAACAAATGTACCGTTAGAAAATACAAAAATAGAATCAAAATAAAGAAGAAAAATTGTGGCACTCGGAACACTTGTACTACACAGGATATTATAAAATATTGCCCATAATAAAAATCACACAAAAAAAAAAAACAATTAAATTACTCCTCAGTTAAAGGAAAGGTTTGAAAACAGGAGACATATATTTCTTATATCTATACATCAGCTTATATACCTACTAATAATAGGCCATTTGACCACTTATTTGGCCAGTCGTAATACATGATTGCGTAATGAATTGCACACAGCTATGGAATGCCCGTTGTATCCCGCATCACTGGTCTTCCGGTGTCGGTAGGTAGTACATAGAATCGATGAAATACTTCGTGATGTCGGACACTAGGCTACGGTCGGAAATCTCTTGCGCCACGCCGTATATCGCCATCTATCGAAGTTCATTACATATTAAGTGAAAACCAAAACATTTAGATCATTTTACTGTCTCAATTTTATTATCAGTTATGGGTTAACACTTGACCTCGATTTACACTTGATGTTCAGTGACAATGAGGCTGTAGATGGTGAAGCGTGTTCACCCAGAATTGTTCTGGCACACATCTATGAGTGCCGGAATACAGCAATGCTATTATGGCGGCAGATTGACAGTAATGTCATTTCCGTTTCCCTTCACCATCTTCTGCCATCTTGTCATTTAGCTTCATGTGAAAATGAAGTCAAGTGTTAGCCCATTACCGATAAAAGAAGTGGCATTCGGTTTGCCACTAGTCTTTCTAAAGGAGCCTAAGGTTTATAAATACAAGAATGACCGTATTTTTATATAACAAAGGATCAAAACAAGCAAAACGATAACCTGATAATAAGTGATACCACTAACTTAGAAAAATGACCCTTTACTTAGAATGTATACACAACACCATATTGTTTATTAAGCCGCAATATAAGATGTCGTCTCTTTACCTCAGTAAGTTATCACTTAACAAAGTTATAGCTATACTATAGCTTTGGAGCAGAAAAAGAAGCTATAATTTTACCTGCTCAGGCACTATCGTTCAAATTAATACGGACTTGTAATGAAAAGCATACGAATTTTCAGTGTAAACCAACTCACTTCAATATCAATTTTAAAACAATGGAATAAAAATCACCTTCCCCTGCACAGGCTCGCCGGCTTGGCTCCTACACACGCTAGCGATTTCCTTCACGTCCGTCACGAAGCGCTCCGCAACGCCTGGCTGCGTGTGCGCATGCGTCACGCAAATATGGATTCTAGGTGTAAAAGGAAAAGTTCAAAATTGATAACACAATGTCATTCAAGTGGCTACAAATTACGTTATTATTATTTTAAGCACGTTCAAATCATACAAGGTAATTTTTGTATTTTTGTTTTTTATATTTATTGTTCAGGAGAAAATCACACATAGTACACGGTAATTAAATTGAAATTGGAATAGGAAGAAACATACCCGGACGGAAACTGCAAAGCGTTCAGAGCCCAACCCTTCTTGTGAAGGAACTCGCCCATCCTGAAGATGTCGAACTGGTTCGAACCGAACGCCACCACGGTTGTGGCTGGCTTGCCAAATATGAATAGGCCGTCGATTTTTCGTAACCTTGAAATTTGTGAGTATCATACATGAGCGATGCCAGTACATTTTTTTTTATTATGAATATAGAAGAAATTATCTTGTTAGTACAAAGGTTCCCAAATTTATTCAAGTGGACCCCCAGGGATCCAAGCGAGACCAGACGATAGTTCAGTTTAGCGTGAACAAAAAAGTGCGAACCTCCACAAATTGTAAGCTGGAGTACACGAAAATTATTCTGGTTTCAATAGTAAGGAACAAAAATGTTGGCATGGATTTACCTATCAAAGTAAGCAGATAGAATACACTAATAAAAAAAATAAGGGAGCAAAAAGGAATTCTTACAATTTGACCTTTTAAAGTAAAAATTTGTGGTTATTCTGAAGATAGAAATATCACAATGGATCCTAAATAAATTTGATGGAATGGAAGTGGCGAATGTGGTATACCAAGAGTCGACTTAGAACTACTCGAGCTTAGAACGAATGAAGAGCTGTAGGTAAACTAATTTAAAAAAAAAAAGATTATCAAAACACTTTAATTCCAGACAGAAATATCTTGAAAATAACCTGGGCTGTGGGAAATTGGGAGTAGACCGTCGTATTTCGGGAGGGCATCTTGTCATATACTCACTCCTTCTCTATGTATCTCGCGGTAGTGATAATCTCGTCAGTCATCTGCACGTAGCGCGACCTGCCGACGTACATCATGGTCGCCCAGCAGGCGGCGATCAGACCGCCGGCCCTGCTGCCTACAAAGTCAGTTTTAATTTAATATTTAGAGTTGGTAAACACCGAGTGCTAACTGGTACACACTCTCAATCGAACTCGACCGCCTTCGTAGCGTAATGGTTTACCACATGCCTTGTAGCGCGGAGTTGTAGAAGGATGATGGTAGGACTTTTCGAAAGCATCTGGCTTGCTACCATTCTCGATACAAATCAGCCGCTATAACGGCGTTGCTGTGTTTCGTGAATACGTGAGAAATATCTGCTTATTTTTTTATAATTTTGATAACTCTGGGAGCCACCGGCCCTGAGAATCAGCGCTGCAGTTCTGCTACAATTTGTAGCTGAGCTAGACGCCGTCTTGGTGCTTTTTTATGTTTAATTCATTTTTAATATTATATATTAAGATTACTTATCCGTGTAAATAGTACAGAATAAATAATTTCCATTCTTTTTCTTCTACGTTCTCATAGTCATGTGAAATTTTGGTCAAGTGTTAGCCGATTGCCGACGAAGGAGGGATTACCGTTGACGGTGGGCGAGCCGTAGACGCCGCCCGGCCACTCGGTGGTGACTGTGTACTGGCAGTGGCGGTACTCCGCGCGCCGGTACAGGATCACCGACGTACCCTTAGGGGCGTACCCGTACTGAAGGCGTACACCAAACACTCACGTTAGATTAAATTCACACACACACAATATTATTGACCGCCTCCGTATTTATTTATATATTTAACAATAGATTTACGAACCCAATTTCTATCGCAAATTACTATAGGCTTCTCATTTAGGATTGTTCGCTGTAAGACTTCACATCTAAATGTAAAATGAACAAGTTTCTGGTTTACTGTGAAATTACTGAATGACCAAATTCCCGCGCGATTCAGGAACATCTGCCCGCTGCAGACATAATCATCATCGTAGGCGACGATGTATACCCACATGCCAAGTTAAATGTATATAATGATTTAATAAACATGAGATTAAAAAAATATATCAATAAGGAAAGGAGAGGGGATTCCCTTAGTAAGCAGTGGCGCGCTTGTAAGGCAAGCTCTACCACTTAAATACACTTCTACATAAAAAAAAATTAATATATGTCAGTGAATTTTCTATTTTTTTTTTTATCCTTACGATCATGTCAAGATTTCGTATCAATTATGATTCATTAATTTTAATGTACATTTTTATGTGGCAATACCGCAACTGCTAGTGAGTAATGAAACTAGATTATAAGCAACCTTGTGCGTATCGGCGGAGATGCTCGCGACGCCGGGCAGCCGGAAGTCGAACTCGGGTAGCGCGTGCCCGGCGGCCTGCATGAACGCGCCCACGAAGCCGCCGAGGCACGCGTCCACGTGCAGCGGCACGCCGTACTCCAGCGCCACCTCCGATAGAGCCCTGATGTCGTCCATTGTGCCGTACGGGTAGTTGGGAGCGGAGCCTACGATCTTAATACAAAATGGTTTTTTTTTAAGGTTATGTACTAACACTTGACTTGAATGTCGCCTGGTGTTAAGTAACAATGAGGCCATAGATGTTGAAGCGTGTTCGCCCAGAACACTTCTGGTTCATATATGACTGTAAGTTTGTCATTGAGAGTGGTAGCTAACCAGGAGAGTTTTTATAACGATTTATTTCACAAGCTCTTAGTAGGTCTTCTAATAGAAAAAAGTCGATATGCGCTGCCGAAGACCCTCAAGCTATTAAAGCAGCGCTTACACCTAACCTAATTATTAACCTAACAATCAAAATAATGCTATGACGCAATTTAACGTAATAACTTAGCGGGACTAAGTAGCGTTCCTTGAGAGAGCCCTGACTATCTTTTGATGTCGTACTCGACAATGCTTACCAGACACGTCCGGCGTCCGATCGCGTTCCTCACCGCCTCCACGTCCACCGTGTAGCTGTCGGCCGACACCGGCACAGTCACCACCGACAGGTTCAGGTACTGCGCCGCCTTGTCGAACGCCGAGTGGACAGTCGACGGCACGACTATCTGCGGGTTGCTTATGCCCTTGCTGTAGGCGAGGTCGCGGAACGCCTTGCACGCCATTATTATTGATTCGGTGCCACCGGTTGTCACCTGAGTGAAATTATGCAACACCCGCTTGAATGCCAGTCACATACGTAATAATACAGTAATATAGTCTTTATTGCGTACCGAATAAGAAAATAATACTACACGTGGGGAAAAAAAAGTAACATTTACAAATAAAGAAAAGTAAAAGAATACATTAACAGTGCAAAAAACGGTCTCACTGCAAAAGCAGTCCCTTCCAGTAAACTAAGTATGGACACATTGGTTGTAGAGATAAAATATAGTGTCAGTATAAAAAAAAATTGTTAAGGACATTTTCCTAATAAATAACATCAAATTTATTTATTAAAATAGATTTCTGCAATGAGTTTTGAAGTATCGACAAGACACTCAGAGGATTTGTCTTGTGTAGTGCACCATTTAATAAGACTAATTTATTTTCACACGTTATCGTATTATAATCATCTAACCAACAATATGCTTTTTATATCTTATCTGTACTAATAAAATTCAAAGTCCCGACTGATTCACTGAGTGACTAAACAGAATTTTTTTTAGCCCTATAAGGTGAGAAAACTATATACATTCATGAGTAACTGGCCGTAATTACTCCTCAAACTTTTTTTTCGAGTTTTCTTCTTTGTTATCGTTTTCAATCTTAGGTAAAAAGTAGTTGTGGAGTGTTCAAAAAGAAATAATGCTCCCTAATCATCGGTTTTCACTAGCTGATGGTCACCACCACACTTCTAAGCGGATATAGTCTGCGAATCCATTCATCTGGTAACCGGTACGAATAATCTGTTTAAAACAGCATGACTAACTATACGGACATATTAGCCATACGAATACAAAGAGTTTTATTCTTTGTCACTAATTATACTTTAGTTTATAGTATGTATTCATCAAAAAAATAATCCTAATTTATCTTTTATATCTTTGCATATAATTCATGTAACAGTTTTATTAATGATGCCATTTTTAAAATGAATGTTATTTCTAACGACGTAGGATACATTTTTAATTACAACACAACGGAAAAGTGCTCCAGGAACCATTTGTGATTACGCCATCGCATTCACTTATATCATCGCTGGCGCCAAGATCACCTTTTTTTATTACGTGCTAATGATGATTCGTTTGCTTGCTTACACGTCTAAAGATAAGGACAAAGGATAAAAAGGATGATTAGAGGAGTGTTGGAGTTTTAACACTTGTATCTGTGAGTCGTGCCTGGACCGGGTCTGATGTAGTTTTTAATCTTTCTAAGGTTACTATGATTCACTTCATTTTATCATTTAATATTCTTTGATAGTTTGAAAAAAATCGGTTAAGCCAATCTTAGATTATCATTTTATACATTTAAGCATGTTATTTGAATTTTTTAAGACGTTAATTGCAGTCAGTCACTGGTGACTGACAGTGATGTTTCCGTTTAGGCGTCTTCTGTATATGGTGACTGACAGCGTATTTTGCCTTTAGTATTGCTAGTCCCTAAGGACTGACCACATACTTACTCGACGTCGGATGCTTATCGCAACAGCCCGATTAGAAAATAAATGATAATGTGAAAAGTGCTGAATTGTTCTAATTAAAATGAATTTCGGTCTTTCCCAAGAATTTCAGAGAATGATTACAAAGAAAACTCCTCCGAGTTTCTTGCTAGTTCTCCAATAAAGACGCGTTGCGAACTGACAGTAATTAAATGATTGACCATTAAAATTGATTATTCGATTCCCATTTAACCTGTTATCCAGTTTCTGATAATTTACTTTTGTTTATTTTTTTCTCTTAATTATACAAATCATAAAAATTTAACGACCAAACTTCATCGTCGTGTAACTTTTATGTAGCCCTGCTGAAAAATGTGTCTTTTTCATGGATCCTAGTATTTTATCAATGACGTATATAATCTTCCTACCAGATAATAAACAAAAAAAAATAATTATATTTTTCATTAAAAGAAATTTCAAACAGATATCGTTTTAAACAATTGTTGCGACCGGTCACTTTAACCGGTCGGCAGTTGACATAAAAGGAAATCAAATTTCTCATTATGAGAACGGTTTTATTTATTTTTAAATACGACCAAACCCGAAAATCTTTAATATCAATAACAAAGACACGAGATAACCTTGCAGCCGAGTTAAAACCTGGTAACGATTGTTTCTATCAGACATCTATAACGGATGTAAGATAACCGAGTACTTCGTTCATATGTTCATAATTCAACTGTTCAAATCTCACGTCATTCCAAATGTAGAATTCCATTGTTTTTTTTTTCTAATTTCGAATTATGTGCCAGTGCAAGTTTAATAAATCAAAACCGTAACAAAACTTTACAAGTTTTATACGACGGAACAGTAAGAGCAGTTGTCCTGTTTGCAACATATATTTCGCCAATAACCGTACGACTCATATGTGCCAATAGTTATAACATTAACTAACTAAATAAGGTATCATTCATTTTATTTCCGACTTGGTATTTTAGACGCATATAATGATAGTACCGTTTTTTTTCTCGATTATGGGCTAACACTTTATTTCGATTTCACCTAATATTAATTAACAATTCGGCAACAGTTGTTACCAGCTAAAGCCTGGCGTGCTATCCAGCGTGTTCGCCCAAAATACTTAAATAACAATGCTGTTATAGTGGTAGCTAAGCCTGGTGATTTTAAAACAATCACCATCCAAACTACACTAATCATATGACCCGGAATCAAAACTGATACCTCCGCATTACAAAGTAAGCTTCTCGGCCTTTTGGCTCAAAGTATAATTTTTCGTTTTGATTAACTCGTAAGTTATACAATTTGGGTACCTTAAGTTGAAAACAAGGGCCTAAGTCAAGTGAGCATCACCATTTGGGAATACCACATCTTCTATACCCTTATTATATAATTATTTTCAGACTATGCGGCAGGCGTTTAAAAATTACCGCTTTTTTCATAGTAACTTAAGTATTCTCGGGCAGTTCTAACAGTACTATAACAATACTATAGTGCAAATATTTAGGTATAGTGCCAGTACTGGAGACAACTAATTATGTAAAATTTCTCGATTTACCAGATTATAATTTTTTCCTCTTTCAATTATATTATTTTTTTATAGGTTATGGATTAACTCTCGGCCTCAATTTAACATGATGTTACGTGACAATAAAGCTTTAGGTGGTACAGCGTGCTCGCCCAACATACATCAGGCTCATATATGTTTGACTATCAGCACATTGCAATGCTGTTATGGCTGTTATGCGTTTTTAAACGCTATTACCATCCCGACTCCACTACTCCTGCGGCCCGAAGAACCACTGCGCCACGGAGGCAGACAAATAGAAAAATTAAAAATTTCGAAGCATACTATTCAGTCATAACTTCGACCACTGGTTCGTCAAAATGTCGGATCCCGTAAATATAATGATGAAAGTATTACCAACGGTGTTTAGATAGAATCGGCTACACGTACAATGTGCTTGTGGATCATAAATATTTTACGCACACATCGAATGATATTAGTTAACAATTACAATTATTACAAAGTAATCGACTCAAAAATTGTAGGTAAATAAACTAACTGTGTCCCCTTATTGAAGCGTGTATGAAATGTATGAAAGAAGGAAATAGGATTAGGTATGAAAAAAAAGACTTGTGAGCGAGATAATTGGTATGATTATGAAAGAAGAGTAAAAGCGAGATTAATATCTGAGAAAATAAATAACAAAGAAATGAATAGGCCCCGTCTAGAGATAACAGGGAAGAACGGTTATATAAAAAAAGAGTGACCAACTGACCGTGCCGCAGCACTCGTCGTCGCCGTTGAATATGTTGATCGCCATGCGCACCACCTCCGCCTCCATCTTGTTGACGCCGGGGAACACGTCCGCGTGCAGCGGGTTTGTGTACGCCGCGAGCGCGTACGCGTCGCACGCCACCGCCGCGATCTCGCCGCTCAGGTGGTACACGGCGCCCGACACGCTGCCGCCCTTCCAGTCGTACGCGCCTGCGGCAAGCATGAACCCCGTTGTAAGCGGTTCTCCGTTACGCAGCGGTTCGTCGATGTAGTGGAGTGCGGATGGTGGCAGGTTTCGAGCCCGCCTGGCAACCTATCATAATATCAATCTACCACCGTAACAGCGCTCCTGTGTTCCGGTAATCATACATGTGACAACTAGAACTATTCTGGGCTAATACGTTTCATCGTTTAGTGCCTTTTTGTCACTTAATATCAGGAGCAGTCGGGGTCAGATGATAGCCCATAACCAATAAAAAATCGATAGTTGCCAAATATCCATCACCATTGCTGATGAAATCTGGCGTTTTTAATCTAAACCAGTTAACAATTGCACGCCGTGGTTAATTATAATGATAGGCATACACAGTACTGCCAGCACCTCAAGGATTTGATTTGGCACGTCGGTCAGAAGAGTAAGTCTTACTGCAAAAGTTTGCTGGGTCCAGTTTTGTAGAGCGTTCTCTCTGTCGCACAGTGCCCCGACAGAAAAAGACAAAGGATGAACTCTTTACAAAACGAAATCTAGCCTAACATCTCGCTCTTATTCTATAGTGTCAATTTACACCCCGAGTACTGTAACAATGTGGACGTAAATGATACTAAACTTTTAGAATTGGGGGGATCTTTTTAACCTCTCTATTTAAGAATTCCAGGTTGCATTGCGAGCACTGTCACCAAACAAAAAGGCATACTCCACTGACTTTCTTGTCAGCTATCAACAGACAGCATATTTGCGTACTTACGCAGATGAATTCGTGAGGTTTAAAAGTCATTGGTATAATGGTCCAAAATAAAGACATTATGAATTTAAATCACATTAAGCTTCAGTATGTTTATCTCTAATATTACAACTAACACTTCGTTACAATTGTGTTTGTCATTTATTTGAGGTGTGACATCAGCACTTAAGTGCATCGCGTGTTTCAATGGACCTCCATTCGTATATTACATTTTTAATTTACTGTAACTTGTCCTCCCACGACGTCAGTCGATAAGCAGAGTCTAAACTTTGCCATTGGCGAAATCTTTTAGGAGACGCCATTAAACTATCAACTGTATTTGAATCGATTACTTGTCCACACACCACAATAATTGCAATCATACCTAGGGTAAGGTGATCCTTAATCTCTTCAGAGATCTGCTCCGCTGTTAGACCGTTCTCGGGCAGTTCCCGCCTGACCGTCACGCCGGCCAGACGCTTGTTCACGTCCTTTTTGAAGTCCCGCTTGATTTCGGACATCTTCTCATCGATCTTACGCTTCACTATTGGCACTTGACGCAGCCAACGGAAGAACTCTTTCCGGAGTCTCGTTGTTAAACCTGGCCAGATTTTGATTTTATTAACATTAATCCTTATTACTAAGATATAGAATGAAAATATTTATACCTATTTATAGATTGAATATTATTTCACTGAAATGAATAGATTATACCAAGTTTTTGACCAGTAAGGTAAGACCAGTTAATCAATAGTATAATTTTATAAAATCTCTAAGATATAATTACTATCGTGTAAAATTGTTAATAAAAATCTGTCAAAGAGAAAAACTGACTCTCCTTTAATTACTTCAGACACAGAACAGACGTACATATTGACACTTCATAAACACATTAAATATTAAAAAAATTGTTCCTTAGTAAAAAATGTAAGACTTAATTAAACCGTAAAATTATTGTGTAGAAATTTAACTTACACTCTCTCCCATTGTAAAGACTGTGCACCCATACAACAGCAAGCACTGATGATGCAGTCATGGTCACTATCTGCCATGGCTCCTTGCCTTCAAAGAATCGGTTGATAGCCTTTAACGGCTGCGGACGTTCACTCATGGCTGCAGAGAAAATAAAATAACCTTTATTGAACTAAATTAAGGTAACATCAAAATTAATTATTAGAAACAATTTTTTTTAGTCTATTTACAATAAAATATAATACATTGTAACCCTCACAACTTCAAACCTGTATTGTGAAGATCAAAAGAAAAGCA